>JAUTXW010001168.1:2697500-2941236 GCA_030620095.1 Kuschelorhynchus macadamiae | reverse complement strand
ATTTATATATAATACTTTACACACTTAGTAAATTTAGGACTTAGAGACACTCCCTTGGCAACGCCACTGGTTCTAAAATGTATTAGCGAATTTTAGTTTAGCTTGCTATTATACATAAAAAACTATTCCGTGTGATTAAAATTAAAAAGTATATACAGTGAGAACATAAAGTCTGTCGCCCCCCGTCTAACTTTTGAACCGCCTGGTATATTGGAACGATAATATATGAGCAAATTCTACATTTAAAGAAAGACAGCTTTAACTGTCAAAAGACAGCTGGGCGTTTTTTCGAAACTTTTTTTTATGTAATTTTCATTCTTAATTCAATCCCTGCTTTTGTAAATACTTGATTCAGCAGTTGGTCAATGATCAAGTTTGATTTCTTTTGGTGTTTACAAAGTAACAATTAATTGTGGTTCCTGGTTACCTAATATCTGAATTTTTTTGAAAATATTTAATTGGAATGGTTCGTTCGTTTAGAAAATAATATCGAAGCAGTTATCATCTTTGGCGAGGTTCGCATCTTTAGTGAAAGCTTTCCAGAACGACCAATGGGCTTGAGAATTTAGTGTAAAAATTTCTAGTAATAGGGACGGTAAAAGATCCCAAGATCTCAGAGATCCAAATCAGCGAAAACGTGAAAGTTCATGTCGTAGCTAAAACGGTCGTAAATCTTAGACAATGTACTAAGCAAGTACCTGAGACATGCAGTATTTCGCGTTCGTCCGCTAAGAACATTTTAAATTCCAATAAATTAATCGAAGATGACCCTGACAAGCGACTAGAGTTTTTCGAGCTTATGGCAGAAAGAATCTCAGCAAATCCCAATTATCTGCGACGTATTTGTTTTAGTAATGAGCGCACCTTTTTCCTGAATGGAAAAGTTAACACTTAAAATTGTGGTCTGGGAGTATGTTCCCGAATGACATACCCATTTTCCTCAAAAAATAAAATATTTAGGGCGGGTATTTTAGTGACCATATTATAGGTCCCATATTTTTGGAAAGAAATTTAAACGGCCACATATCGGTTGCAGGGTCCCATCACTCCACTTATTGATGATGTTGTTGCTCAAAACCCACGTGAGTTCCACTTATGGCATTACATAACAGGACGGAGGTCCGCCATATTATTTTAAGAACACTAGGAATTACTTGGTGCAATTTATTCGGATGGATGGATTGGTCGCCGAGATCCGACAGAGTGGCCAGCTCGCTCGCCAAATCTTACACCCCTTGATTATTTTGTAGGGGGCTATGTGAAATTTCAAGTTTTCAAAATGGCTCCGGACCCTCTGGATGATCACGTATTATTGACGTGTCTACAGTAGTAAACTCGTGTCCTCACTTCATAATAAGCCCGTATGTAAAGTGCGGGACACGAAAGAAAACCGGGCGGTCCTTAAAATAAAAGTTCATAGTCTTAAGCAAGCGGAAAACTAAAATTTGTGTAGCAAAGTTATTTTATTTGTTGTAATACTTTGCCGCTTCACCTATAAAGTGCGCCAGCTAACGTGAAAATTAATCGAGGATTTTAGTAAATTTCGCACTGGTCCACTTGTAATTGGGATGTGCCTAGAGTCTCCATGCACTTGCCGCTAGAAGGTTCTAGCTATTTCCAGTGGCGCCTATACAGTTCGAGCATTTATTTTCATTTATTTATAAATGCGTTGCGTTGAATTTGAATTATTATTTCGAAGTAACGATGGCGAGCAAAAGAGGAAAAACAATTCGAAGCGGTGCACGTGAAGTTATTGCCAGCGTTATAGGGGCCTATACTAGAGAAGCTGAAAATAATAGTTTGACTATTCCAATTCAAAATCGAACAGAACGCGCTGCATTTTACACTGGTGTTTCGGAAAGTAGTCAGAAAAATTCAAAGGGAACATAATGATCGCTCATGTTCTACTTCACCTTTAAAATCTCCTGGTAAAAAAAGACCCCGATTAGCATGCAAAGATAAAATTGACGATGGTGATTTTCAAGTAATTCGACGAACAAGAGGATTTTTATATAAACTTGAAGAAGGTTCCTGCTGCAAACCCCTACTTCGTGCTGTAAAGAACAAAATAGATTTTCCATACGGGTATAAAACTTTAAACCGGCTTTTACGATCAAATGGTTTTGTTTGGCGCAAGTGCCAAAATAAACGAAAATTGCTCATTGAGAGACCAAATATTTGTTACTGGCGGGTGAAATATCTATCAACTGTAAGGCAATATAGGCAAGAAGGACGCAATATTGTGTATCTAGACGAAACCTGGGTAGATAATGATATGACAGAGAACAAATGCTGGCAAAGTGAAAGTGTTACAGGTGTTGTTCAGGGAATCCGCTCTAGTAGTCGCTTTATTATAGTTCATGCTGGTTCAGAAGCCGTATTTGTTCCAGGTGCTGCTTTAGTTTTTCGCTCGGGACTAACAACTGGAGACTATAATAGACAGATGAATAGAGATAATTTTGAAAAGTGGTTGCTCGCTTCTACCTAACATTCCTCCCAAATGAGTCGTGGTAATGGATAATGCGTCTTATCATTCTCACGTAAAAGTGCCAACTAAATACTCTACAAAAGCTCATATGATATCGTGGCTTAAATCGAACAGTCTTGTATGTGATCCAACATGGAGAAAATATCAATTATATGAAGAAATATTAGCCAACAAGCCTAGAGAAAAAAAGTATAAAATTGACGGTCTTTTAGGTAATCTCGGTCATACACCTTTAAGGCTGCCTCCATACATGTGAGACCTCAACCCTATTGAACTTGCATGGGCAGGAGTAAAAAAAATATATTCGAGAGCGCAACACCGGTGAACTTTCAATTAAAGATTTAAATAAAATAACATTAGAAGCGATTGACTCAATATCGGCTGAAAATTAGAAATCGTATGTTAAACATGTTCGTTCTATTGAAGATAAATACTGGGAAATAGATGGCAAAATTGAAACGGTTATTGACGGTGACGACGTAACCTCATCATTTTCAGAGGAAGACAACGGTTTAGAAGGAATCGCACCATTAAAATCACAGCCGTCAACCTCAAAAATGGCTTAGTTTGTTTTCATATATTTTGTAAAATTGTTCATAAAGTAGCTGTCAATAAACTGCTTCAAACTAATTAATTTTCTATTCAATACCGGGTGTCAAAAAATATCTAATATTACAATTAATATTTGCAAAACTACAGAACTCATATTTTTCCAAAATTAACACATCAAAGTAGTTATAGTAGGGGAACCAGCACTGATTCCAGTGAACAAGATTTATCAAAATTTTAACTTATGCACTTCGACTTTGGGCTATTCGGGTAAGCCAAAAGTGACCGTTTCTCTCCGTCTATCATATTAATTAGTCAAAATGGGCTACTCGGGTATGCCAAAAGTGACCCCTGTCTCCGTTTGTCATGTTACTTTATACAGGGACCGTCATTGTGAAGTACTATACAGGGCGTTTCCTAATTGCGTGCTAATGTTAAAGGGGGGTGATTCTTGGACCTTTTTAAGAAAAAAGCTTAATATGAAAAAAAGTCTAAACTTTGAAGATACGGGTTTTAAAAAAAATGTTTTTTTTTAAATCCTAATTCTGATGCTGTTATAGATAAATAACTGTGTGAAATTTGATACACGTCTTTTATGCATAGAAGGGCATTTTTTATTAACAATTTTTGAAATTTCTACCAGTGGCGTGCATATGTAATTAACCTGTGTAAATCCCTATGCTCCTTAATGCATAGAAGACGTGTATCAAATTTCATGCAGTTATCTACAATAGCATCAGAATTGGGATGAAAAAAAATGTTTTCTTTTTAAACTTTACCATCCTGTATCCCAAAGTTAAGACATTTATTACATAAAAACACCCCCTTTAACATCAGCACGCAATTAGGAAACGCCCTGTATATTACTTCACAATGACAGCCCCTGTATAAAGTAACATGACAAACGGAGACAGGGGCCACTTTTGGCATACCCGAGTAGCCCAAAGTCGAACTGCATAAATTAAAATTTTGATAAATCTCGTTCACTGGATCTGATGCTTGTAAAATCTGGACTTGTAAATCGTGTATCACTATACTGGGTGGTCCAATAATAGTGGATGTAGGCAGTAGCCCGGGAACCGTTAATGACAGAACTCAAGAAAAGATATATTTATAGGAAAATCGAATAAGAAAAATCAAAATTAAATCATTTTAAAATTCGAAAGTTCGCCGTTTTGGCAACACAAAAGCGATATAGAAGTGCGGTATACGAAAGAAAACAGACAAATATAGATAAAGGTTCGTTAAGTATAGTTACATTTTGTAATTATCTGAAGTGCGTATAGTCAAAAAGGAGTGCCATAGTATTTAAAGAACGACGGGACACCACTGATTTAAAGAGATTTCTGGGCCGACCTCACTAAACCGATTGACTCCGCCCGGTTTTCTTTAGTGTCCCGCACTTTATATATACCTTTACATAGTTTAGTTTTATTTAACCTATATATAACTATCGATATGTCAATAACTATAAATATGTTGGTAACTATCAATGTCTCGATATATCAATAACTGTCAATATTTATCGATATAATCGGTAAATAAAATTTATCGCAAGGTGAATTGCTATCCTTTATTGATAGGTGAAATTTAATATCGCCTAGCTGTCTATATGAAGCTCTTATCATGACGAGCTCATTGTATATCGTGTTCCAATAATAATGGTAGCGTAAATATTTCTGATTTTGGTTGTTCAAGTTAGAATCGATTTTTTGTTGGCAACTGTTCTTTTACCGCCTATAATCCTGCATCAGGGTTTTCGATGCTTGTACCGTAACCCGGTTTAGGATTGTATTATTGCAGGATTGTGACCTCGATATTGGCAGTGAATTTAGTCGGCAGTTTCGACTTCTTACGACCTTCACGTTGGTTTCGAAAGGCAAAATCTCTATTTATCTTTTTTAGAAGTTGTGGGAAAATAAATCATCTTTAATATACGCGAATTTTGTTTATAATCGTGTTAATATGGTATGTAATTATTATCGCTCATTTGAATCAAATTTATTTTCCAACGTAATCACTATAATACGCGATTATATGCCATCCATGTTTTAACCATATATTACTTAAAATGACTAACGTTATTTTTATTCTTAAATTTATTCTCCGAACGCTTCACTTCGTTTTTGGGAATCAAGAAAAATTACCAGGCTCTCGAGTAAGTACGACATATGTATTATAAATGAAAAGCTGGGTATTTATAGTCAATAATCAACAATACAAAGATCTTATGCAATCCAGCCTCTTACGGCTATTTTTATAGGTAGTGTTTAAACTTAGGTTTAACTTGTAGTTTAAACTGAAGTTTAACCTCAGGATTAATCCTTTCTGGCATTTTAAATGAGTTTTATACCTTCTCGATATATTATTTCCAGCTATCTTCGATATGCATATAAAATACCAAAATCAACAAATAAAAAAGAGAACTTCCTAACTTAACAATCTGGATGTGAAACACAAGATTCCCTTTGGATTCAACAATGCTAATTACTTTTTCTAGTCCATCGTCTTCATCAGTAAAAAACGTCAAATATTTCTAGCTATAGCTAAATTTAAGCTAAATCAAACAGCTAACACTACTACATATAATTTAAAATCAAAATTTCAAATTATCAAATTTGTTTTGAAAAAGTGAGATAAGGATAAATTTAATAATATTTATATAATAATAATATATTTCGGCTCTCGCGCAAGTTAAGGTCTTTAGTTTGGAGTTTAAACTGAACCAATCCACCAGTTGGTGTTTAAACTTAAGACTGTGGTTAACAGTAACCTTAAAAAAGTATGTTATAGAAAATCTTTAGAGTGAAATAATCCAAACTTATAAAACTGGCCGTGGAAGATAACCCTAGTTTACAGCCATTTTGCGACTAAGGTGTAAAAGGCAAGTTTTTGTTAATTTTTGGCACATTATTTTAAAAAGTAATGTTAGTTGGAATTAGAAAAAAAGTTAAATTCTAGTTCCAGCGCCCCCGTCAAATTGGGAGGAAGATTTAGACATGTATGATGATAAGGCAGAACCCTTTATTGTATCAGAAAAGGACAGTTCTTATTTTCTCGAAAATGAAGAAAAAGCACTCTATTTAATGGAACAAGCTGAATTAAATCATTTAGTTCGGGACCTCCACTTGTCCAAAAAGCATGCTGTACTTTTAGGTTCAGGATTACAACAATGGAATTTACTAGCCACTGGAACCCAAGTTACAATATTTAGGAACCATAACCAGGACCTATATTCGTTTTTTACTATACAGAATAAAATATGCGTTTGTTTTAATTCAAATGGTGTTATAGATTCTTCTAAGATAAGTTTAAAAGCAGTTCTGCTCTATAATTGCAACAAAAGACCCTCTATTCCTCTTGCGCATGCAGTTGACATGAAGAAAACATAAGAAAGTATGTCAGTTATTCTAAATGCAATAAGCTATGAAAAGTCATATGTGGTGACATAAAAGTTTTTTTACTAAGGCTTCAGGGTGGATTTACCAAGTATTGCTGTTTTCTTTGTCTTCGGGACAATAGAGCAACACAGAGCCATTACCAAGTAAAAGAATGGCTTCATTCAATTTATTCCCGGCCAAGCTAACGTAAAGAGTCTACCTCTTGTTGACCCTAAAAAAGTTATGTTACCTCCATTACACATTAAGCTGGGATTGATAAAAAATTTCGTAAAAGAATTAGATAAAGAAGATGCGTTTAAATACCTTAAACAATTTCTTCTTAATCTAAGTGATACTAAGCTTAAGGAAGGAATATTTATTGGACCACAAATTAGAAAAATACTAAGGGATGAAAAGTTTGAGATTAAAAACTAAGTTGAATTATCTGCGTGGAGATCTTTTAAAAGAATTGTTGCGGTTGAAAACTAAAATACACTTTTTGCATTCTCGTTCAATTTTTTCTCGAAAAATGGGTGTGGTTAGTGACGAGCCAGGAAAAAGGTTTCACCAAGATTTACAAACGATTGAACAACGCTACCAAGACAGATGGGATCCAGCAATGATGTGGGATTATTCTTGGTTTCTTATGAGAGAAAGCGATCAGGAATATAAAAAAGTTAGCATTTGCAACAAGTTATCTACAAAAACCTGTTATGCTTAGAATATCTTTTTTTTTCTTGGTTTATATATAAAAATTACATAAATATTTTGGAATAAAATAAAAATAACTGATGCATTCTATAACTCAAAATCTATATCTGGTGGACAATTTTGGTTGTTGAATTCGTAATCAGGATGCTTTAAACTGCTCATTACAGGCATTATAACATCAGTCGCATTTTTTTCGAATTTGTTGACTAATGAGTTGTACGAGACAATTTAAGTGAAATCCTTATAACTCGGTCAATATAATAACAAATAATTCTGCACATAAAAAAGACTCAAAAATAGCATAGATTCAGTAAGCTAGTTCGTCATCACAAACAGGGAAAATTCCTCCTCAACTGGTTGAGATTTGGAAATCAATTTTCCAGCTACACCCACGGTCTTGATTATCTTTTCTGGGGTTAAACAATCAATTTTTCAAATCGTTTTTCGTTTATATATATATATATATATATATATATATATATATATATATATATATATATATATATATATATATATATATAATATATATATATACTTATACCAATACCAACTTGATTAATAAACGGGGCGAAATCTCATTGTTTATAAAGTTTATATAACCTAACCTAATGTACATTTATATTTATATCGTTATTTTTTGATTTTCTCAAACAACGTTCTGAAAAAACAGAAAGAAACGACAATAAAATGAAAATTAACTTTAAGTAGGCTGTGGACAGCCATTACGTTGCTGATAAATTATAAAAGATGTTTGTTCACTCTGCCTACTACCTACTATAAATGATTTAGTCATCCTGCTTGAAAATAGAAGAAATGCTGTCGCAATGCAAAATATACAATATTATATAAAAAGTTCAGTTGCTATATTAGACTTTTTTTTCAAAATTTAATAACCTTCAGTCATGCCTTTTAATTATAATGTATGGAAGAATAGTGTACTTATATTATGTAAATAATAATGAACACATTTGAACTTATGAAAAATATGTCTTATATTAAAAAAATTGTTCTTTCTTCCTGTGATAATTTCTTGATTTTTATTTCCCTCAACCTCCGACGTTATTGCGTTTCCCTAAAACGCATAAACCCAAAAACATATGTTCTCCCATTTCCGTCAGTCTGTCGCTCTGTTTGTACGCGGCATAGCTCAAAAATTAATTATCCGATTGAATTAAAATCTTGGTTAAAAATTAAGCGTCATCAAATGGTTACCTTTTATCTAAAATGGCCCACTCAAAATGTAAAAAAATATTTATTAAAAAACTTCTTATCGAATGGACCTCAAATTTTGCAAAAATATAAAATATGTTATAGGGTAAAACTGGTCAAATTTTTGTGTAAAGCCGTTATGGCTGAACAAATCAGCTATATACTGGTAATATTGTAGTGTATTTCTGTATGGCAATGTCATATGTAGTTTATTTTTTATAGAATATGTAAATAAACTTTTGAAAAACTAATATTAATAATTAAATTAAAAAAAAAACAAATTACATTTTATAGGATTTGTATAATATACCAAAATAATTATATGCACATATACTGTGTTGTATATAGGTAGTGGAATTCTGTTCGAGGAAAGGTATGAATAAAAAATTTACAGATTTTATTTTATTTCATTACCTAAATATATTCGTCTATTAACGTTTGGTATACTTTTATAATAAAATTTTTATTTTCTTTCAGGTAAGGCACTTGAGAAAAATTCCACAATTTTGCAGCCAGTAAGGGTATGTACAAATACTTTTAAAGTATGTTTAGATCATAACAAATAAGTTTGATCTTTTTACCTTGACAAACTTCGAGAGATGATTCCTCACAATATTTTAGGATAGGAAGTTCTAGTAACATATGGTCCTTGGTCGCTTCCTTACTGAGATACAGGGTGTTAATATTTATAATTAAAAAAATCATAATCTTTAAATAACTATTGAATGCGTTAAGATTTTTTCATAAAATTTAAAGGGACACGTATTTTAAAAATATAACAGGTTCTTGAATTAACCAGCGGCGTCGGTACGATATTTTGCATTTTTTTTGTGAGAAATATGCTACGCCACTGCTATTGTACTTTTTTAAAATTAATCCTTATTTAGAACAAAAAAGGTCTTGCGTTTTTTGATACGAGAAACGGTTTATCAGTAAATAATTATTTTATTTGGGACACACAAACTATTTTAAATTGATAAAAGATTCAAATAATTCAAGTATCAATAATAACACATAATATAAGAAAATGAACCAATAACTGCAGGAATGAAATTGTACTTAAATAAACTATTGGTAATGTCCACCCTCTGCTAGGATGTGCGGGAATCCAACATTCTTTGCATGAATTCTCGTACATGCGCTAAGATATCTGGTCTGTTTATTATTGTTTCAGAATGATGGATAATTCGGTTTCTAAGATCTTCATGGTTTTCCAATGGTGTTTTATAGACAAGTGATTTCAAGTGTCCCCACAAATAAAAATCAAGCGGATATAAATCTGGAGATCTTGGAGGACACGGTTGATTCCCTTTAAGTCCCCTGCCGATCTATCGATTTGGATAAGCTTGGTTTAGGTATTCTCTGGCATTTGCGCTGAAATGAGCGGGAGCGCATGCATAAACCACAATCGCCTTTGAACTTCTAATGGTACATTGAGCAATAGAAGAGGAAATTCATTTGCCAAAAATGTGGTAATTTTCGCCATTCAGTCGAAGTGGAAGAAGGCCTATTAAGTGATCTCCTAATATTCCTGCCTATACGTTTAATGAAAATGTTTTCCTGAAACGGCATGTAGATTTTCCAAATACCAAATATGGATATTGTGGAAGTTTGTGATAGCATTTTGAGCAAAACTTGCTTTTTCCGTAAAAAGCACATAATTTGAAAATAGATTTTCATCCAATTTTCCCAAAAACCAGTGACACATATTATTGTACTAGGGAAGGTCTTTTGGTAGAAGGGCTTGTACCCTTTGAATGTGGTATGGATATAGCTGATGCTCGTGCGGAATTCTGTAACGTGGGTAAGTTGAGAGCATTAGCAATAATTCGGGTGCTCGTATCCGGATTTTCCTTCACAGCGTTTAAAACAGCTTGTTCCAATTCCGTCGTTCGGTCTTCCAGAAAAGACACGTGCCTTTGCGAAATTCCCAGTTTCAGCTAAACGGCGATTAAAATTGGTAAATGTTGCAGCAGCAGACAGTACTCGTTTAGGATATCGCTCCTGATAAATCCGTTCAGCTCCCAGCGCATTACCATTGGCAAGGCCATATACAAAATGCATGTCTGCTAAATGGACTTTATTTCACATATGACTCATAATTTACAAATAAAATTACTCAAGAATACAATAATAATCACTGATAAATGATAAAACTAAAGAAATAATGTACAACAACGACTAACTGTCTAATTATTATTAATTGTATGGGTTTATTGACAAATGATGCACTTTCAAAGCCGCCTTGTCAAAATAGAAAAGTTCAACAAATAAATGCAAAAGGGGGTTTTTCACCGAATTTTGGGATTGACAAAAAGAATCAGTAAAAAAAACGTTACGCTAACTTTTATTTTCAACTCAAATTTAAAAAGAGTTTTCAATATTTTTTATTTTATTTTTATTCGCCTCAAAACAATATTTTACCGATGATCCATTGCTCGTATTAAAATAACACAAGTGACCTTTTTTAGTTTTAAATTAAATAGAGATATATAAAAAAAGGTAAAATGGAATGTGGCGTAGTATAATTTTCCCAAAAAAATTATAACAAAATGTCGTGTCGTCGCCACTGGTTAAATTTAAGGACGAGTTATATATTAAAAAATGTGGCTTTGGATGCTTATTTCATGTACCAAAATTCATGAAAAAATCTTAACGCGTTCAGGAGTTATTTCAAAATTATTATTTTTTATTAAATTTGAACACCCTGTATTTCGGTAAGGAAGCGACCAGGAACCATAGTTTAGTAGAACGGCCTATCTTAAAATATATTCAGAAATCATCTCCCGAAGTTTGTCAAAGTACTTTTGAAACACTACCCTTAGTAAGCTTCAGCGGAGAGCAGAAAAGAAAAAGACGACCACGCCTTGTGTCCGCTCGGCAATAGACCAAGGGAGCCCAAGAAGACAGCTTTCTGCATTCTTATCACCAGTTGTTCGGGTGTGGCTCTGCAAGCTAGTATATTATTTAGTTCGGAAAGCGTAGAGTCCTTAATACTTCATAAAAGGTCGATAATGAGGACCACCATTTAAACCACCCGATATTCTGAATACATCCTTCGAAGCTCGCTAAACATTAATAGGTACTTGGAACGCTTATATCCTTCTTGGAGACAAATGTCTGCAGGAATCTTTAATCTTCTTGAAGATTCAGTGACAAACAATGCCTTTTTCCGCTTGTCCAGCAGAACAATATAAGGCTGGTTCCGCTCTTCTAGTTGATATTTCACAGCTCGAGGATCCAGTCTTGTATGAGACTATGTATCATTAGCATCTGTGGGCATCTGAGATCAAATTCATCCTCAGCTCTGCTTGCGTTCTTGATGAGAAACGTACACATTTTACAGGCAAAGATTAACAATGTCCTTCTGTGTAAGTACTCAAAGCTAAAAAGGCCCCTTCCTCCCTTGTCACGTGGGAGGTAGATATTTAAGAGCGATAAGCATGGATGTATGCTTTTGCTCAAATGCGTCATCTTCGGTGTACCTACGTCTAGTTCCTGTAATTATATAAAAGTACGCATATTCGTGGCAGCGATCTTATTTCCTCCGGAAACTTCTAAGTTCCATATTTTGCGAAGGCGCTGCCTATACTTGGAACAGACAGTAGATTTAACGTTCGTGTTAATCATTGTGTTTTTGCAGGCCCACGGGTTTTTCGAAATAGGTAGCAGAGAGATGCAGAACCCCCACTTTCTTATAGTCGATCCAGGCCATCGAGAAGTTTCTCTTGAAGTTAATCGAGTTCTTGCGTGATGCCTATCAGTAAATAAGTTCTCCGTGCCTTTTCAGCTCCTTCGTGCCTCCACGCTGCTCTGTTATATCATAATTTACCTGAATGTCCACAATACTCTAGTAGACGATATAATTAAAGATCTTATAACACGTAGTGAAATTGACATTATTTTTCTTTTAATTTTGTAGGTCTTTTTGAGCGCATTTTTTAAAACATATGACCAAATTTTGTCATTTTAAATGTCTTTGGGTAGAATTTAAAATATTTCTAGAACACAGCAGTAATCAGTATGTAAAGCATCATCATCAATATCAATTGAAATGTTAAGCACGTTGAGCAATTCAGAAAGTTCTTCTCCGGTAAATTTACGTTTTTAGAGTTAATACAGTGAGCTTCTTATATAAAATGTTATCTGAAAAATCATAGCAATCTTCGGCGCAAAAAATTTTTTTCTCATTATCGGAAACATTTCTTAATAAGGTTTTATCTTTGCTTCTGAATAATTTGTCATCACACCTGTTTTTAGGGTGGTGCATTAATTTTCTCAATACATTATCAACTTCTGTAACAGTGCATTTATCATTTTCCAATGTCAAAATTGCTGCATTAAACTCCCAAGTACGAATAGGCTTCAGAAATCCCTTCCTGTTTACATTGGTCGATTTCTGCACTGTTATCAAAATTAGTGAGACTTTTAGATACAAATTCACATATTTCCTTCCGATATTAATTTTCCCCTCTCAATAAAAAATACTGCTTCGCAGCAGGCCAGCATTGTAGTAAACCATCTAAGGCGGGCAGAGAGAGATCTAGTTTTCACACGACGAAGAAAGTTTTTGTGCTCGATACTTGCAAGTAAAAAACATTCTTTTAGTTTATCGGTTTTCGTAGAAGATGAACTTAACTCATTAAATATTTTTATCATGATGCTTTCGATATTTAACGAAAAAGCTTGAAGGGCGTATTTGGCGCAAATGTTAATTACATGTCAGTTACAGTTGACTTTAATCAAATTATTGTTGTTTCTTATAATTTTTGAAACACTAAATTGTGAATGCCAAAATTCACGAAAGCGATCCTCATTAAAATATACCACCTTTTTAGATATCTCTGCCTCTATATTAAAATATTACGGGTACGTTTTTAATAAGTTTTTAATTCGATAACCACTTGTTCCTGTGCAGATGGAGCAAGCACATTCCGTATATTAGCGGCAATTTTGCTATTAAAAAACACAGCTGGCAGTCGAGGCTGTTGTAACTATGCCATGAGTTACATTGTGAAATACATACATAAGTTCAGCTTTTGAGAACTTCTTTTTCATATTGCTACCGTGCTCTACTAAGAAATGATGAATATACCTGATATGTTCTGTGATGATACAAGTTTGTTTTTTCTCTGCCTTTTTCATCTGAAACAAATATAAGCTATATCACCATCACTACCCCCATCACCAAAAACCGCACCATATCACGCCAAAATACCATAAGCAATATGTAGCATGCTTTATTTGGGCCGTGGAGCGCTGGAATCCCACGATGCCAACCATCCAAAGCCACCCTACCCTCGCAAGACAGCAAATGAAATGTCGGGAGAATCCAGACGAATTCCGATCATCTGGCAACCCTAGTTTCATATTGCAAAGCATTCCACGCAGACACCACCCTATTGTTTAGAAAGTTTTATTCTAGACAGAATAGTTTAACCAACTTTCTGGAATGTCCTCTGAGATTTAGGTTGCTATTTTTGATAAAGAAATCTAACTGAAGATCTGGGGAGTAGCAGTTGCTCAAGATTGTATATGTCTCACGTTCATGTCTTTCTTTTAGGGTTGTTATCTTGAGCCTAGCCAGTCTGTCAGTATTTATGATCTAGGTATTTTTGTTGCTCTACGTTGAGTCTTCTCCAGCAGCTCAATATCCTTTATGAAATAAGGGTGTGCAATCTCTAATTTTGGCTTGATGTAGGATTTGTATATCTTGGTTATTAAGAATACTGATCTTTGTATTAAGTAAATTAGGGAATGGTCCTTTTTCACAATTGCTGATATGTGAGTGTCCCATTTTAGATTATTGGTTACAATTACTCTGAGATCTAATATACAGGGTGTTCCTTAATGACATGCTTATATTTAAGGGGATGATTCTTGGACCCATTTTAAGAAAAAATCTTCATATGAACTTATGTCCTAAACGTCTTAACTTTTGAGATACAGGGTGCTAAAGTTTTCAGAAAAAAAATTATTTTTTTTAATAACTGTGATACTACTGTAGATATCTTTATGAAATTTGGTACACGTGTTCTATGCATCAAGATGCATTTTCTAATGTACAAGCAATTTTATTCTTTTTATCAGTGGCGTCCGTACGCGTTTTGCTTAGAATATTTTTGGAGAAAAAAATGGTACGCCACTGCTTTATCTTAAAATAAAAATTATTTTTGGAATTCTCATTCATTTCTGAGCAAAGTCGATCTCTTGATTTTCTTTCGGCCGACGCATAGTTTTCGCTTAAAAAAATAAAAATCGTTTTACTTCAGGGTCAAATCGTTAAAAATCTGATGTGGTGACTGTTGTGTGGAAAGCGTTTTTTTTCTTTTTTCGTGCTATTCAGTTCATTTAATAATAAATATTAATTAATTTAGAAATAAGTAATTGATTTACTTTACTTTAGGATTGATTACTTTGGGAAACAATTTTTAAAAAACTTTCATGTGCCAATAAATTACAGCGGGGATTTCAGCTTGCAGAAAACAAAGTTTACAGAAACGGCTTAATTTTATTAATTATTAACAATACTAACATTAATTATAAAAATTGTTGGAAGTGGCCACCTTCACTTAATATGCATGCTTCCGCCCGTCTACGCATGGAATTGCGCACTCGTTCAAATATTCCCGGCGTATTCCGTATAGTTTCACACGAGGCAACTATTCGCTCTCTTAAATCTTCTACAGTATTAACGGGAGTTTTGTACACTAGAGTTTTAAGGTGCCCCCATAAAAAGAAATCCAAACTATTGAGATCGGGGGATCTTGCTGGCCATTGCTGAGGTCCTCCGCGACCTATCCAACGATCAGGATAAACTGTATCTAAATGATTTCGGACAATTACGCTGAAATGAGCCGATGCTCCATCGTGCATGTACCATATGCGATGCCTTAACGCAACTGGTACATCTTCAAGCAACCCAGGTAGTTCTTCTTCGAGAAAATGCAAATAAGACCGTCCATCAAGACGTCCTGGTAGGAAAAATGGGCCTATGAGATGATTACTAATAATTCCTGCCCAAACATTAAGCGAAAATTGTTCTTGAAAATGGGTTTCGGTTATGGCATGCGGGTTTTCTTCCGCCCACACATGATTGTTATGGAAATTTTGAATAGCATTCCTAGAAAAAGTTGCTTCGTCTGTGAACAAAATTTGTGACTCAAACTGCGGATTTAGTGTAATACTCTGAAGATACCACTGAGAGAAGTTCACACGCTGTGGGAAATCCCTGGGGAGTAATGCCTGTACTCTTAGAATATGATATGGATATAACAAAAAGTCAACTAAAATACGCCAAACAATTTGGTGACAAATATTCAAAGCTCTAGCGATCTTCCTCGTACTCGTCTCAGGATGTTCGTCGATTTCTTGCAGCACCGCTTCCTCAACTTCAGGTGTTCTGACAGTTCGAGGTCTGCCTTCCGAAGTACCTTTATTGAAACTACCTGTTTCGCTAAGTCGGCGATGAATATTCGAAAAGGTTCGGCTATCTGGCAAGGCACGATTAGGATATCTTTCCTGATAAATGTGTCTGGCTTCTGTTGCATTACCATCTGCGAGGCCATATGCGTAATGCATTGCCGCCATTTCCGCATTCGTATAATTTACCATATTTAATGATATTATTCGAAAAAACGGCGAAAATAAGTTCAATAACTTCAATGAAACACTAAAAACCAAAGAGATGACACACTGAGATGGTTTTGAACACCAACAGCTTACTTTAAGTCATTTGACATCGACGTTTGTAAAAACGTAATTTATTCCAGGACTACTAGATTTATGGGTTTAAAAATTATTATTAGTTGCAAGCAATTTTAACTCAATTATTTAATCAAGAACGGACCATCAGACGAGAAAACTTTTTCGTTTATGAACACATTCGATGTCATAATTATCTTTCACCCGATAAATAAGCGATTTCCACACAACAGTCACCCTATCAAATTTTTAACGATTTGACCCTGAAGTAAAACGATTTTAATTTTTTTAAGCGAAAACTATGCGTCGGACGAAAGAAAATCAAGAGATCGAATTTGCTCAGAAATGAATGAGAATTCCAAAAATAATTTTTATTTTAAGATAAAGCAGTGGCGTACCATTTTTTTCTCCAAAAATATTCTAAGCAAAACGCGTACGGACGCCACTGGTAAAAAGAATAAAATTGCTTGTACATTAGAAAATGCAGCTTGATGCATAGAACACGTGTTCCAAATTTCATAAAGATATCTACAGTAGTATCACAGTTATTAAAAAAAAAATTTTTTTTTCTGAAAACTTTAGCACCCTGTATCTCAAAAGTTAAGACGTTTAGGACATCAGTTCAAATGAAGATTTTTTCTTAAAATGGGTCCAAGAATCACCCCCTTAAATATTAGCATGTCATTAAGGAACACCCTGTATAAATAAGTAAATTTCTACACTCGATTACATTTTCACATGCGTCTATTTTAATGTTGCATTTTATTGAATATTTTAGCGTATAAATGCTGAATAATCAGCGGGTAACTAAGTCAAACTCCATTTTTGCCTTCGTCCCGAAATATATATCTAATCATCAATAAAAATTAACTAAACATAGAATTTATTTAATATTGCTATAAGAATTTTTTGCATACCAAGTATTGCCATAATCTAAAAGCGCTTTTAAGCTTTATTGACAGTGTCGGCTTAAATTTATCAGACGTTTTGTTTGTCTACGGTTTATGAGAGTGGGCACCGATAATCCCGTATCTAAACCTACTTGTTGTTGGTAATTGTTACTACGTGAGCTTCGATGAAGTAATTATGACAGTACTTATTCATTATTAATATCTATACTATCATTATACATGCCGTCGCCGATGTACTAGGAATTTCATGAACTGCGTAGGAAATACCTATAATAAATGCGAATTGGTATGCTGATGACAACACTTGAATTGACATCGTAGCTAGTGGTTTGTACGTTCCGTTCGTTTTCCTTTGAAGTTTTATCAGCGGCGTGGCCTACTACCGTTTTTGTGGTTTTTAGTGTTCCGTAAATCAAAATGTAGCAATGAGATCTTGTAAATTTATCCATAGCTTACAATTATTCCAAACAACAAAAATGTTTTTTAAGTCGTAAAAACCATTACCTCCACCGAACATGTTTGAGAATAAAAAAATGTTTTAAATTAGCGAGAATAGAAAAAGTTTAGTTTTAACATAAATTCTTTGACATTTTTATTCAGTAAGTAGATGCTCAAAATACATCGCCAAAAGTCTCGGAAACCTTATAAATTTTTTATATAAATATTTTGTTTGCGTTAATTTTATTATTAATGTGAAGTATGTTTTTTTTACATTTCAAGGAACAAAAAATGCATATTGTGTGTGTACCTTTCGCTTAAAAAATGCCGGGAAACATGATTTCGCTATTTGGTAAAGCAAGAATAGTCGCTTTGCATCAACAGCATTTTTCAAATCTACTCTATTACAATTTCTAATCGACTAACCGGATTCGTTGGTCAAAGACGTGGAACTGGTCGTCGTCCTAGAGTAACAACCGAAAGGGAAGATCTTTATGTAACGAATTTTGTCCGTTAGAACCGGACAGTTTCAGTCACAGCTCTCCGAGGTCTTTTTTGAGGACATACCGAAGACTAATATCATCTTTCATATATAGCATATAGCTGCACGGCTTCATTGCCCCAGTGTGATTTTTTCGGACGAAGCAAGATTTGGTTTGGTAAGTTATAGTCGGCGTCATAGAGTCTGGAGGGCATCTGCAAGGCAAAAAAGACTGACCTTTCCTCGAGAAATTGTTTCATACGAAGGAGGATCAATTATGTTCTGAGGGGTATAATTAGCGTTTCCAATATTCGGGATAGGGATCCTGTTTCGAGATCCCGTGATAAAAATCTATAATGCTGGGATTAGGTTACTCTCAGGATGAGAAGTCTACAGAAATAATAAAATTGCAACTATAGCAAAAGCAAAATATAATAAAAGTTTTTTTTATTAGAAAAGACCAAATAATCAAATAATATAATCATGGATAGTAAGTAAAAAAAACATCATAATTCTTAAAGCAAAATAAAGACAAACATAACACAAAATATGCTCAACACAAAAACATATTTTTTAAAAATTTAAACTGCTTTTTTTTACTGCTTAGTGTAAATAAAATATGATCTTAACAACACTAAAGTGTCTAAAGTCTTGTCATTTAAGCGCGATCTGACTTTGGTAGCAAATGTGACAGCCGAAGAAAAGGCTTTTTGAGATTCCACGCTTGTGGGTGGGACTGTCATTAAATATTGGTAGCACCGTTAAAGATATAAACCTCTCAGTCCACCATTTTCATAAAGTAACATTTCTTTTTTTATCACATTAAGACGACCTTTTGGATTTTGTGATCTTGGCAAAATAGGTTTAGTAGTCACAGAACCTATTGCCTCTTGAAGTTTCTGCTTTAGGGTTAAAGTTTCGGTCGGTTTTTTTTGCTATTTCTGATAGGGGCATATCTTCATTATCAGATTCGGAATCTACAATATCTTTTCCTAATATATCCGATATATTTTTGACAAACCGAGCAATAGCTTCAGAATCAGGTTGCTCAAAAAAATCAGGTGCATGAAGTGGGCTAGGACTTTGAAGGTATGAGATGATCCCAGACATTAGAGTCCGGCGTTGATTTATACGATTTTTTAGTGCTTGTTCAAATTCTTTACTCAGTTGCGTATTTACTTTTTTAAGTTCGCATAATAAAAACTTAGCCGTACAATAAATTGGCATCTTTTCGAGAAATAGCTTCTACCGTTAATTTAACGGGCTCCAGACATTTTATTATATCTCTCATTATTTGAAATTCGCTGTCATTTATAATCACTGAACTGTTTAAGCCAATTAAGCTTTTCTGAATACAATATTTCAGTAAAACGAAACGTTCCAACATGTCAACAAGTTATTCCATCTTGTTTTGCAATCTAATAGCAGACTTTCACGTAGGTTTGTAAGATTAGATTTTTGGTTGGTGAACGGCGGAATATCTTAACCACTTTCCTTACTTTATAGACAATGAAATGAATATTGTGATTTGTTGTCATTTGAAGGTGGTGGCCTGGTTCTAGCTCGTGCAATATCTCCATGCCATCTACTTCATTGTCGTCATTTTCACTATCGCTCTCGTTAGGTTCATGCTCTTTAATTTCAACATTTGTTCTTTCTTCTTCATTGTGCAAATAGGTCCAAGATTCCATACTCTTTCATTCAAACCGTGAATCTATTTCTTCTGTTTGAACTCGACGTCCACTCATCCAAAGTTAAATGGTCCTTGTTTTTAAGTTTTTCAAATTCCAGTGTATAGTAATTAACAATTTTTGTTGGATATGCTAAAACTCTTTCACGAATTGTTGTTAGGGCATTTGGTATATCATGAAATCCTCTAGCAATAAGTGATTTTCTTAGATCGACTGACGCAACAAAAATTCTAAATGGTAATCCATCAAATGCAGTCATTCGGGAAAAGTCGGCATCGAAAGAATTTTCCTTGGGGCAGGCTAAAAAATCCAAAATTTTCCTTTGCTTGGTATTACTGATGATTCAAGATCAAGTTCATGTTGGTTAGTTTCCTTGGCTTCTCTGCTAATATGTTTTTGGTTCACTATTATAACTGAAGATGGGGACGACGCTACAGTTACCTTCTCTTGAGTGTTGGCATGTTTTGTATTAAAATGCACATGAAGACCCTTTGTAGAACCTCCTCTGGTTCCTATTATACTACCACAGTGTTTGCACTTTGCAGATTGTTTATCCAAAGCAATTAAATAGTTGGACCACATTGAAGATTTGTCGTCATTTTTGACCTTGATAAAACGAAATCTATGATAGGGAGTCAACAGATATATTTACAATTAGAGCACATTTAAATTTTTCGAAATTTCCGGGTTTCGACTATATTTTAAACCCGGGATTTTCGAGACCAATATACACCGGGATCCCGGAATTTTGGGATCCAGGGATCTCGGTTTGGAAACGTTAGGTATAATGTGTTTGTCGCCGTACAGCCTTTATTGCGGTAGACAGAACTATGACTGGAAACATTTACGCAGAAAACAATAGACGAGGTGTAATTCATCCACTTCGCAATGAAATTGGCGACAATATCATGTTTATGGATGACGACGCCAGGCCCCATCGTACTAGAAGGTAGAAGAGACATTACAAAATGGAAATGTTGAAAGATTAGAGTGGCCTGCGAATTCTCCAGCCATGATTCCAATCGCACACGGATTCATAATAGAGACTTAACTCTTAACCTTTAACTGTTCAGAACCTAAGAATTGTAGCTGAAGAAAAATGGAGCAATATCCTGCAAAAAATCATTAATAACCTCATTGTCTTCACGTATAGGCATGTCAACGTTCTATGGCAGAGAAGGGGACGATACACCGATTATTAAAATTGCTGCTAACTTTTGTGTATTACATTCAATTTTTGCATCTTTTTTTGTTAACAATTTCTTATTCACAATTAAATATTCTTTGCAATGTTTTTACATTTATATATAAAAAAAACAGTTCCTTAAATAAGGAGGTCTAAGAATTTTAGGATGTGTATAATAGAAAGTCATGATGGCGTCGATTATAAAAAATTCGGTATTCTCGTCGTTTCTCAGTCGGCAAATTCAAAAATTTTAAAAATCAATATCAAAAAACTGCCTATCCAATTGACTTGATATTTTGCATAATATCTAAGTCTGGCAGAGATATAATTTTAGTGCGAACAATCCGTACCTATATGGAATACCAAAATGGCTGCTTAATAAATTGACAAGGGTCTAGGTACAACATTTTTTACTTTGGCATCTACGCTTCCGCATGCAAATACGAGTCAAATTATGGTTTTAATTCTGATTTATGGCTTTAATGGTCGTTTTATCGACGAACCTGGTGCTAATCTAACGGGGCAGATCCACCTAATGGTATAAAAGAAGTCATCGCTCGAACTGGGGTTAGAACACACATCCCTTGCAATTGAAGTGCACATCCCTACCACTAAGTTCGAGGCTTACATCGAAAATTTAACGAAATTTGTTTATACTCCGCCGACATACCTTAACCAATAGCGCTTTCAGAAGCTTCGATGCCAAAATAAACATTTTGTATCTAAACGCTTCTAATAAAATTCGGAAAATTTGCGTCTTCCAACTATTTTTATGGAGGAAATGACCTGATTTATGTTTTTTATTGACTATGTAAATAATGTAATAACAAAATAAATTAAGAATAAATAAAAATGATGTATTGGAGTATAGAAGCATTGGTTTTAGTTGAGCAAGTCTGGCAAGTAAACTGTAAAGTATGTTAGATATGGATTTAAAATACTTTGCACATAAAAGTTGCGGAGATGAAAAATGTAATTCATTCGAATCCAGAAGTGATTATTAGATATATGAATCAAATAATATATGTATTGTGGTAAATTCTTTTGCGGCAAGATTATTTAAAAGAACGGTGACTTTCGGTTTGATAAACAGAACATAAATGGGTACAAAATATATGCAAAATAATTATTTATTAAGGAAAAGAAAATAAAAAATCAGTAAATTGGCCTTTAGATTTTACCCGAGAGTTTCCTTGTAATGAATTCTACCGCCCACAGTTTATATCTGCATGTCGTTAAATGCATTGCAATAACTACGTCTCTAATATATAAATTAATCTTCTATTTTTAATAAAACTATTTATTATGAGATAAGTTCCGGGTACTTTGGTATAAGCAGGGCTGCACTGGGTTTTCAAACCGGCCCCGTCAAACGGCGGCCTATATTGGTCCTTTTCAATTTATTAAAAAAATTGTATCCAAACAAATTCAATTATTTGTAGTAAATAAAACAACTGTCAATCTTTAACAAAATATATTCGAATACCATTTAAAAAGTAGCAAAAACGAAACACTACAGAAAACTAACAGGCCATTTAGGAAAACAAAACCACCAATGATCCGGTGAACGTTACAAGAGAATATGTCGTATTATGGCCGCCAATATACATATTCTATTGTAATGTTTACCAAATCACTTCTGGTTTTGTTTTTCTAAATGGCCTGTTGGTTTTGAATATACATAGGGAGTTTACTTTTTTGCGGATTTAGCTGTCTAAAAGAGAAACACTGCCGTATGGCGGAAATATATTAAAAAATAGGTGTATTCTGCCTCATCCAGCAAAGTTGTTTTTTTTAGTTAGCTGTGCCTTTTGACGGTCGGAAAAGTATATTTTTTACGGTTTAAAGACTCGATTAAATTATGGATAGTACCTAGTACCTATTATTTAATATTAAATGATACAAATGAATTAACTAATAGGATTTTAGGTCGTTAATATAAAATAAAAAAAAAACAAAGCGATTTAGCAAAACCTATGCAGTTTTACCAATAATTATACAAATACGCGTGAATATTACATACGAGTATGTTAAATTGTATTCCAGCGAGTTATATTCACAATCTTTCCTAAACAACATGAAAATCAATGGCAAAACAATATTGCAGTAAAATTTATTGTTCATCGGTTAAGTAAGGCAAAATTAAAATTTCAAAAGGTAAAGTTAAAGCAAATATTATATAAAAAATAAAATACTTGAAAAACTAAAAAAAATATTAAAAATTTTTATATATTTATTCGTGTTCCACTGGAACAACCACGATATGCACAAAAATATCCAGACATTTTTGAAAAATACTAATTTATTCGTACTTATATAACAATATAACACTCAACGTATTAAATCCGTTTAACAATTTGAATTGAGATACCGACACGTATTAACAAAGCGCTATAACGTTTCCTTGACAACGTTGATCTGACCGTAGACAACATATTCGCGCATGGTGGCAGCTACGTAAACTGTACCTACATGTAAAATCAGTTTATGTCGCTTCCCTATGATTTAATTTTCTCTGATATATGGGCGCCGTTAAGGCGAAATCTAAGGGAGGCAAGTTTTTCATCCATACTACCACTTCATCACTGGCAATAGAAAAAGATCTGAGGCAAAAAAGTGCACAATTTATTAAGGTATGCAAAGCTTATATTTTCACTAGTGAAATTCACGGCAAATTCAGTATCTTAACTTTTGTTTAATTTATTCCAATCAAAGATACTAGTAATCCATGTCCACAATGTAATTCAAAAGGAAATAATTAACCAGCTTTTTTGGACAGATATATTGAATATTTAATACCACCGAACACTAACAAGACAAGAAGGGGCACAGTCCGTCGGAACTTTTATGTTGTGCTTACAGTAGCGCGCCGACGATTCCTAGAAATTCATATAGCTGTGCAGGTGCCTAAGCTTTTACGAGGTTGATGCAAACCGTTAGTGATTAAAAAGAATAAATGTTCACTTACCGGGGTAATTTAAAAACGAGTTTAAAAATATCTAACCATAATTGTTATTGTGACCTATTTTGCTTTATGTTTTAAAAGAAAAACGAGAAAAACGTCAAGTGGTTTAACTAATAGATCTTAATATAATTATAAAAACTACTGTTTGTAAAAATTAAGTAAAAAAAGGAAATTAATTGTTGAAAATTTTAATCCAAGATGGAAGAACAAAATGACGGCTTGATAAAGTATTTAAAAATTAAACCTAAAAACTAATTGTGGTATAGAGATAAACTAGTAAACCTGTCATACTAATTCAAGATGTCGGAACAAAATGGCGGACAAATAAAATATTTGTAATCGTGAAAAAATCACCTTCTCAGGTTTTAGGTTCCTAGATGCTAAAAAAATATGTTTCATCAATTCCGTCGGTCTGTCTGCCAGTTTGTCTGTCGGACTGTGAGTTCGCGACATAGCTTGTAGTAGCTTCATCAGATTATCTTCCATTTTAGGCAATCATTAAGAGTCATATGGGGATGACCTGGTAATATTTTAGTAAATATCCAATATGCCGGAACAAGATGGCGGACTAGTGAAACGTTAAAAAACTATTACTAAAAAACTAATTATCCAATTTCCTCAAATTTTGCGCAAAAATCAAGTGTTAGGAATAAACTGGTAACATTTTGGTATGAATAAAAGATAGCCAAAAATGATGGCCTGAAAAAACTACTTATTAATTTTAAATTTTGTGCAAGCAATAAATGTGATATACAGATAAACTTATAAAATTGTGGCACGAATTCAGTATGGTGGCGGCCAATAATTTGTTTAATATTCAATTGACATTAAATTTTATAGAAAAATTAAATGTGATATAGGGATAAACCTCGACAAAAACTGACAGAATTCAACCTAACGTAATAAAATGGTGTTTGTCAATGTAAAAAGTACTTATTGATTTTATTTTTAATTAAAATCAAGTGTGGCATAGGTAGAAAGTAGTAAAATATTGGTAGGAACCCAACCATCCAGTCTTCACTATTCCTATTAAAAGAAAAGATTTATAAAGAGGAAAGTTCCGGCTAAAGAAAAGTTACATTAACCAAAACTTTATTAATATCTTAGATAGATTTTGCACCTTCAACCTCAATAAGATATTTTTGAGTAAATAATTTCTTGAATGCCTTACAAAATTGTATTGGGGGTTGGATTTCTCGAATTTTTGCCACAATATCTTATCAGGACAAAAGAAAATTCCAGGCATTCCTGATTAAGGTTTCTTGTTAAAAGAAATGAATAATTTTTGGGTTTTAAAGTTTCCCATAAATATAGAACGAAGTTAATCGTAATTTTGCAGTCATTTAACAAGCACAAAACACTAAGTAAATTGGTAAATGCTTATTTTAATTTTTAAAAACTAAAAAATTCGTCTCACATCGCGCGCCGGCAAATATAAAGACAACTTGTATATATGAATGTTCGGTGGTATATTTCAATACTTTATTCTACGACGGACAACCGGTATATGCAACTCGCCCGGCAGCGACTTCGAGGGATGGAAAAAGCATAGCACCCGATATTCGAGTGAGATAGGCATATCAAGGGGAGGAGCTTCGAGTGCTCCTTCTTGTCTTGTTAATGTTCACCATCAGGGCTAAGAAGAACAAATTTCAAAACAAAAAAGGAACTGTTTGATACATTTAAAAAATACCATTTTGTAACAAAATAGAAAACTTTGGGGTCATTGTTGAGATTCACAAGTCACCGTATAATTTACAAGATAGAGGGTTTATTTATTTTATCGGTATTTTTCACCAATTTTAGTTTACATTTATATATAAGGTATTGTTTAGTCATTAATACTCAAAGTTTCGAAAATGTCAGTTGAATTTTTGGGGACTTAATTATCAAACATGATCGTGTGGCAACATTCACATAAACGATACATTTTTAAAAAAATTAAATTTATAGACTACTGCTTACAACCTCGCGGGGGCGCCCGTGACGGAATATAAAAAATGAGTGAGTACTATCCAAAACTTTTAAATAAATATCGTAAAGTACCAAACTGCCAAAACAATAAGGAGTGTCTACTTATAAATTTGTAGACCAAGGAATGAACGTTTGCCTTGCAGTAAGGCTTGTTAGAACTTTCTGCGATGCATGGCACTAATTTAAGTAACGGATAAGCAAATCAGCACACCCTCTATTACTTACCTGCTTGAGAAATATATTTAAATTATTAAACACCTCAGTACCTCGATAATCACTTTAGAAAAAATCAAACAAGACAAGAAATTGTCTTTCATGCAAAAATCAGGCTTGCGTGTTCACGGAACGCAGCAACCATAGCCGAGCCATCCTTGTTCGCTTATTGATATCACGTCACGTGATAGTAAACTCACGTAGGCATGGGCGATAATATCGATACAGCAAACATCGATGTTGTGCACGCTATAATAAACAAATTATAGTCGCTACCAAACTGAACCGTGAAAACGGCCACAAAATACGCATGCAATACAGGGGCCGGCCCATCGGGTGGCGCCCGATCACCCGGCGTGCCAGTCCGGCCCTGGGTATAAGATATAAGACTGATTTGTTTTCTTACTTTAAGATGGTTCCAAGTCTTACCATCTTCAACCAAATCTCTACAAATCTTACTCTTATTTTCCAAAGACTAAATAATTATTAAAAAAAAAAATAAAAATATTTTATCTATGTCAATTAATAACATGTTTTAGTGTTATTGAACCTTTTCTAACGACATTTACAGTATATTATATAATAAGAATGGTAAGGTGCTTATTACAAACAAAAAATATCACGGCCCGAGCTTGGGCTGTAACCTACTTTTTTGTAATAAGATAACCATATAGTTTTTGTACTATACTTTTTGAAATACCAGGTGGTGCGTTGTTTAGGTTGTAAAGAATAAAAATAATTATTACCGATTTGTACCGTAAATCTCAAATAATGCCGCTGCCGCCGGTCAATTACGACTAATAAAAGATGTCAAAAAATCAAAACAAAGGCAAAAAGTTGAAGTCCCAGTTGCTTCCTATTTTTTTTCCTTAATGAGGTTACACTTTTTTACGAATATTTGAAGGTATATAAGGTGTTACGAAAAAGCGGCCAAAAATTATTTTATATTTTTAATAGATTACTCTGTATTTTATTTGGCGATGAAATGGGTTGCTTTTTAGTAGCTGCAAATTTCGCAGATTTAACATCTTTATAGACAACTTGAAACAATCTGCAAAGCTAGCTGGAAATTCCCTTCAAATTTTTTTCTTGTGCCTACAAAAGTGACACTGCTACTAAGGGGCCCCCAAATTGAACAGGGTATTGAAATAACATATTTTTTCCATACGTAAAAGAAAATTTTTGCAACCATCGGATACACTGTATATACTGTAACCAGGGGCGCCTATCAGACCTATTGTTAGCGCTGTTAATTCGCCGCTACAAAAACTGGAGAAATACCTTTCTGAAATTATGCAACCAACTGTAGAAAAAGCTGATTCATTTGTAAAAAACTCGGAGCATTTCACTCGAATTATACGAGATATCGTCCTTGAAAAAAACGATATCATAGCAAGCCTAGATGTCAAATCGTTATATCCCAGTATTCCTATCGACGAAGCATTGGACAAGATTGCTATGAACGAGGATTTCCAGGCACATATAATAGAACTCTCGGAGCATTGCCTCAAAAATACTTATTTTTCTTTCAACGGGCAAATGTATAAACAAATGGATGGTGCTCCAATGGGGACCTCGCTATCACCAGTAGTCGCGAATTTATTTATGATATACTTCGAGAAAGAAGCTCTAGAAAAAGCAAGTTTAAAACCCAAATTATGGATTCGTTATGTGGATGACATATTTATTATATGGCAACATGTTCATGCAGAACTCGAAAAATTTCTGACTCACGTAAATTCAATCCACCCCAGAATACAATTTACTCTAGAGTTAGAGGAAAACAACAAACTACCATTTTTAGATGTTTTGGTCACAAAACTACATAACGGACATTTCGAATACACCGAGTATAGAAAACCAACACATACAGACAGATATTTAAATGCAAAATCACATCATCACCCAGCACAAATTCAAGCTGTGGCAAATACTCTAATATCTAGATCCGTGCGACTAACTGAAATACAGACGAGACAAAACGAACTTAAGGTAATATCTAGTGCTTTAAAGAAAAATGGCTACACAAATCGCACCATAGAGAAAGCTATTAATGCACAGGTTTCCCGAACAACGAACAACAAAAAATATGAACCGGGAAAGCAACGAGTAGTCTTACCATATGTAAAAGGCACAACAGACAGAATCGGAAGAATTCTGAGGAAACACAACATACAAACAATACACAAGCCATAAACAACTATAGGTAAACTACTCGGAAACCCAAAAGATAAAATCAAACTATAAAACCACGGAGTGTACAGTATTCCGTGCCAAGACTGTGAAAAGTTGTATGTAGGGCAAACTAACAGGCGAATATCAGCAAGAGTGGAAGAGCATAAACTCAGCATCAGAAATAAACAAACAACCTCAGCTTTATTCCTACATCATCAGGAAACCGGCCATAAAATAAATTTCGATGGGTGTAGGGAGATTGCCAATATAGAACATTATAAGACCAGAATAATCCGAGAAGCCATAGAAATTGAAAAGCAAGGTGATTTAAATAAAAGCGACGAATCATTAAAACTACCAACAGTATGGAAGGCAATAATCGACAAATCTAAAATCGCAAAAACTCAAGCGCAATTAGCGCAACAACAACAGCACCATCCGGAAAACATAAATAACGACCAACGCCTGCGCAGATATAACCTTTGGCCCCTAGTGGGGGTATAAAAGGAAGCGTCGCAGTCACCAACACTTCAGTCTCTATTCGGACGCGAGAAAGAAAGCTTCGAAAATGCCAAATGTGATTTTGGCGAAACGTCAGCAAAACTGTTCTTTTCAGAAGGACAGTAGTGAACGGATGTACACCCGGAATGCAAACACATTGTATTTTATTTTTCCATCCGTGAAGGAGTGAAAATATATATATATATATATATATATATATATATATATATATATATATATATATATATAAATACGAAACATTTGAAAGCTAAAAACTCGGCACCGCACTGTTAGAGAAACATTCGAAAATTAGAATTATTCAGTGTAATGTTTTTTTATAAACTACAATTTTTGTCTACCCTTTTAGAGCCAAAATACATAAAATTATTTTTTTGCGACTCTAGAACAGACACATAAACATAAAAGTATGGCCATATGAAATCCAAAAGTCGGTGGATTAATTCCAGTAATGGACAGAGTTTGCCCTTGCCATTTATCGTTATGGCAAAACACGTATTTATGTGCCAGCGACGTCTCGGGCCTGACAAAAATATGTTGGTGCATTCACCAAATGGTCCAGAATAATTTTTTACGGAATATATTCCATTGCTCCATAACTTGCCCAAGGGTTTGAGTTTAGAGAATTTACCTATATCATTGTCTACATATTAGCCACATTTAAACTTCATTCGTGTTTGTGTGTCATATTTGTTCCATAACCCTAAATCGTTTTTTTTTATTATTCAAGCAGATTCCTCGAAGTTGCATTACGTGGCGTTTTTTTGATTTTAACCATACCACAGTTCTTAAAACCCGAAGTGGATATTGTTTTTTTTTACAATTCGATATTTTAATAAAAATGAAAATATTTAACGGATTCCAGTTGTACCAGTAACTGTGTTACCCATATGTTCGAGTGCCTTTCTTTGTGGGTGCCAGATCTCAGTTCTTAACCGCTTTTTTATATTTTATCGATATCTTTCTTACTGTGGAAATAACGACTATTTTCAATGTGCGAATGAATCCTTATCACTTTATTGACCACAAAATGACAACGTTTATAACACAATGTTTTTATATTACTAACAAAAAAACTAATGAATAAATGAATTCTAATTACAAGAAAACATAATATTTTTTTCTAAAAAAACAATTTATAGCAATAATAGTAACAACAAAAAAATACTCGTTGAAAGCATTATATTAAAAATGATTTCCTGGTGTATTTTAGCCCATCTTCGTAACGTAACTGCTCTAATGTTTCCGATAGATTTTCCCTCTTCCTATCTTTTCTTTCCAAGTAATCACAGATATGTTCAATGGAATTAATATCTGGTCAGTTAGTGGGCCATATTATATATATTCGTTCGAGCATTATCGGCAACACAGATAAAGAGCTCACCCACATTGCGAGTAAACGAGATAATATAGAGATGATTATTTCGCATAGATACCGTTGCCTTGTTACCATCCTATTTTGAAATGAACTAGGAGTGTTGTCATTACGGGTTGCTCCACAAATAATTACAGATCCGCTGCTCGGGTTTCATTCCAGTCCCTATGGTCCCGGGTTAGTAGCGAACACTTTGTATTTCGTCTGGTTCGCAGATTATCGCTATGCAGTCGGATTCTTACCGTTTGATTAAAAAGTCTACGTTTATGGACTTTAAGAACCATATTCTTAAGTTGCGTTGGATCTATTTTTCTATTTCGACGCGGTGTTAATGTAGCGGTCAATAGCTGGCGTATTGAAACTTTGAAAACTACCTGCATGTCTGTAATATGGCAGTTCCGTCGTATTATACTTGTTTCACAAACAGCTAATATTTGATTGGCTTATCAAAATGCAACTCTTTCTTGAAATCATCCTACTTTTAAGATTCCGATTGATCTGTCTATTTTAGCCTTTGTTATTCGAGCCACATTTGAAAAAAACCTGACAGTTAAGGTAAAAATATGACAAAGCGAACTCAAACATGCATCCTTGTACATAGCAACTAACTTAAACAATGTTAAGTGTAGCAGCAAACAGATCATCTCTCAAAATAAAAAACAAACAAAGATATTGACAAAGTTTAAAAAACGGGTAAGATATGGTACTACGAAAGCACTCGAAAATATGTGTACAAACTCTAACGCAAGATTTTTCTGTGATAAGGGTAGAACCCACACTTGACGTTAAATGTTAGTAAGGGAAACGGGAGTCAGTACTTTACTCTTGGTGCAACTTCTTAGGCATCCCCTGCATATCATATATGCATAAAAAAAAACTATTTTGTTGTAAATATTAGTGTTATAATATATATCTAGAATTACGTCATATTATACAAGACTTCTTATCAGAGAGGCCACTTTACTTTCTAACACGTGCAGTTGTTTATATAACGCTCTCGGAAATATGCCTGTGACTCAGGTCAAAAAATGCGGAGATAGCAAGTTTCGGGTTTGAAAAGTAAAGTGATCTTTTTTGAAGGATATTCTTTAGTTAAAACGCAGTCATTGTATTGAGCGGAGTAAATTCATTTGGCTTTATTTATATCGTGTTTTATTCCATATTTTATTATAATATTATTTAATTCTAACAAAGCAGCGGTGGGATACTAATAAAATCAGTTAGAACTATTCGTCGGTATAGTTTTTTTTAAAAAAAAAAAAATTATACGCTAACGCCATGGGAAAATTTAAATCTAAAAGAGTTACGGGCGAGAAGGTTAAAAAACGTTCATCGTCGTCCTCGGAAAGTGATAGTTCGAATTCGAGCTCTAACTCTTCCGATAATAGAGCAGCGAGAAAGCGGACAATAAAACGTTTAAAAAAAGAGTTAAGAAATTTAAAAAGGCGTGTGCCGGCGCCGGGAATTCGTGCGGGGGACGAATTTCTAATGCCGATATTTGACCCAAATCGGGATGATGTGATTGTGGATAAGTGGCTGAGTAAAGTGGACAGTTTACCAGAACGCTATCAGTGGGACGACGACACAATTCTTCGAATAATTTCTGGACGATTACGAGGCAATGCTCGTCAATGGTTTGACGAAAATGTGGAGTATGACTCAAGTTGGACTGACATTAAAAGATCTATGAGCCTGTATTTCCGTAAGTCTGTTCCATTTTCTAAACTCTTGAAAGACGCTGCTAATTACGAGACCAAACCGGGACAAAACTTAGGGGACTATTGTTTTAAGAAAATGTCTAAACTAAGGGCACTTAATATAAACATACCTGATGCTTATTTAATTGATGCAGTGATCGGTGGTATTAAGGACGATAATATATCGCGAACTGTTAGGGCCGCACAACATGAGGATGCTAACGCTCTTTATTCTTACCTAAATACCGTTGGTAACATGCCTAACGAAATAAAAAATTTTAATGTGGACAAAGTGAAATTTAAACCTCCTACTTGGACTGGATATAATCGTGAAAATTTGAACAATAAAGAAGTTTCTCGGGCATCAGGGTCGCGTACAACGTGCTTTAATTGTGGCATTCCAGGTCACATCTCAGTTAATTGCAGAAAACCACGTCTCGAATGTAACAATTGTAAGAGGCTAAGTCACCTTCAAGAGAAGTGTCCTTTCCCACGAAAAGAAGTACAACAGGTCGAGTTATCAGCGAAGGATTTGTGCCCTAATATCTTTTTACAGCACGCTAGAATTTTTGGCAAAAAAATAAAATGTTTAATAGACTCTGGAAGTTCAAATACGCTCATAAAAGAGTCCCTCGTTCAAAGGTTCGGATTGCAATGTATTAATTCGATGAATATGACTTTGTTTAGTTTTATGGGTACCTCTTTAAGCAGTAAGTCCCTTTGTGAGGTAACCGCTACTATACAAGGAGCTTCGGCGCGAGTAAATGCTATAATTGTGCCGGACAAATACCTTAAATATGATTTATTAGTGGGTAGGGATTTTATTAACCAGGAACACATAATTATGATTAAACGTAATGACCGATTAATTTTGTACAGTTTGCCTCCCGTTAGAAGTCTGTCCGTGAATTCCATTGAGGTTTATGACATCTTGGATTTAAATAGCATAAATTTGGGTCCTATTTCAGACGCTGATAAGAAAAAAAGTATCTCCTTATTGCGTAATTTTTCAGATTGCATTTCATCTTCCATGAAAAATTTAGGAAACACCAATACTGTTGAAATGGAGATAAAATGTATAGTCGACACTCCGGTTGTACGTCATCCTTATCGCATGCCCGAGGTGGAAAGGGGCATTCTCCGAAATATAATTCAAGAACTTTTGGAAAATAAAATAATTCGCGAATCTAATTCCCCGTACGCTAGCCCGATTATCCTTGTTAAGAAGAAGGGTGGAGAATATAGAATGTGCGTCGATTTTAGGCATCTCAATGCAATAAGTGTCAAAAACCGTGGCGTATTGCCACATATTGAGGACCAGATTGATAAATTGGGAGGATTTAAGTTTTTTACAAGTTTAGACTTGGCGTCGGGATTCTATCAAGTTCGTATGGCCGCAAACTCCATTGAAAAGACAGCATTTGTAACCCCCGATGGCCATTATGAATTTTTACGGATGCCTTTTGGGCTAGCAAATGCTCCTTCTGTTTTTCAATCATTAATTAATAAGGTTTTGGGACCGCTAAAAAATCAGTTTGCCTTTCCATATATCGACGACATTATAATTCCTTCATCGACGGTCGCGGAGGGGCTAGAACGCTTAAAGCAAGTGTTAACCCAACTTCGTGCACATAATCTTACCTTAAAAATCAGTAAGTGCGTATTTCTGGCGACAACTATAGAATATCTTGGAAGAGAAATCAGTGCAGAAGGAGTGAAACCAGGTAAAAAGAAAATTCAAGCGGTTTTAGATATGCCTTATCCTCGCAACGTTAAGCAAGTACGTCAATTTCTTGGCTTAGCGAGTTACTTCCGAAAATTTGTTAAAAACTTCTCCATGATTGCTGAGCCCCTGACAAGACTAACTCGCAAAAATGTGATTTGGATGTGGAACGCACCACAGAAACAAGCATTTCATCAAATTAAAGAGGCGCTTACGTCTTGCCCAATTCTTGCGATATATAACCCTAAATTAAAAACTGAACTTCATACAGACGCAAGCTCTGTGGGTTTAGCGGCAATACTCTTTCAATACGATCTTAAGGGTAATATGCACGTTGTTTCTTATTTTAGCAAACAAACCACAAGTGACCAAAGGCAATATCACTTATATGAACTTGAGACTATGGCCGTAGTTTGTGCCTTAAAATATTTCCGAGTCTATTTGTTGGGCATAAACTTTAAGGTCGTCACTGACTGTAATGCCTTGCGAACGACCTTGTCAAAAAAAGATTTGATTCCCCGCATTGGAAGGTGGTGGCTCGAGATTCAGGAGTACACCTTTGAAATTGAGTATAGGGCTGGTAAAAAGATGACGCACGTGGACGCCCTTAGCAGAAACCCCATAGCAGGCACTGATCTTGAAGTTGAAGTCTTCCAAATAGACTTGACAGAAGCTGATTGGATTACCGCCGCGCAATTGCAAGATGAACAAATTTGTAGAATTCGAAATATTCTAGCCAATAAAACAAAGAATAGTGATACCAAGTTATACTTTGATCAGTACGAGTTAAAGTGTAATAAATTATACAGAAAATTAGAAAATGGAGCCAAGGCATGGGTTGTTCCACGAGCAGCACGAATGCAAATTTGTCGTTTGTGTCATGATGATTCTGGATATCTGGGATTCGAAAAAGTGCTGCAAAGAATTCGAGAAAACTATTGGTTCGCAAAAATGAGGAAATTTGTCAAAAAGTATGTTAATGCATGTCTAAGTTGTATGTATTACAAACAAGCGTCTTCAAAACGGGAATGTAAATTGAATCCCATTGAAAAACATCCGATTCCCTTTCATACCTTACACGTAGATCATGTCGGGCCATTTGTGACAAGCAAAAAGAAAAATAAATATATTTTTGTAATTGTTGACGCATTTACTAAGTTCACCGTAATCGAGCCAGTACGTAATCAAAAAAGTAAGCACGTTATTAAGGTTTTAACCGACTTAATATACTTATTTGGAGTACCTACTAGAATCATAAGTGACAGAGGAACAGCTTTTACATCCCGAACTTTTAAAATATTTTGTGACACATATGGAGTCAAGCATATTTTAAATGCCGTTGCATCACCTAGAAGTAATGGTCAATGTGAGCGCTATAATAAAACCATTTTAAGTGCCTTATCAACAACAGCTGCAGGCAAAGACGAAAGAGATTGGGATAAATATATAAAGCAAGTGCAAAGCGCACTTAATACAAGTTTTAATAGGGGTATCAATTCGACACCTATGAAGGCACTTATTGGCTTTAATTCAAAACATGCGGCAGAAGCAATAATTTTGAATGAAGTTCAAGATGAAATAGATAGGTTAGACCTGGAAGAGCTTAGATGTAAGATTTCAGATCACATAACGAGAGACCAGAAAAAGCAAAAAGACCGTTATGATAAAACTCGACGAGACGCCACCAAGTACGACGAAGGTGACCTAGTAAGGGTATTAATTACGAGTATACCCGCTACTGGTGCGAGTCATAAGCTTCATCCCAAATACAAAGGCCCTTTTCGCGTCACAAAAATTTTATTTAATGATAGATATGAAGTTGAAGACTTACGAGAAGGGTTCAAATGTAAAAGAACTGTTGTAGCCGCAGACCACGTAAAAAAATGGATTAGCATTCAAAACGAAGAGGATTAGTGGCAAAAAAAAAAATGCGAACGTCGCATGTGTGCTTTTTGGCAAACGATGCCTATAAGCGAACGTCGCTTGTGTTTTTTTTTGGCAAACGTTGCCTATAAGCGAACGTCGCTTGTGTTTTATTTTGGCAAACGTTGCCTATAAGCGAACGTCGCTTGTGTTTTTTTTTTTTTGGCAAACGTTGCCTATAAGCGAACGTCGCATAAGTGTTTTTTTTTTTTGGCAAACGTTGCCTATAAGCGAACGTCGCGTGTGTTTTATTTTGGCAAACGGTGCCTATAAGCGAACGTCGCTTGTGTTTTTTTTTTTGGCAAACGTTGCCTATAAGCGAACGTCGCATAAGTGTTTTTTTTGGGAAACGTTTCCTGTAAGCGAACGTCGCTTGTATTTTTTTTTTGGAAAACGTTATCTATAAGCGAACGTCGTTTGTGTTTTTTTGTGGCAAACGTTGCCTTTAAGCGAATGTCGCTTGTGTTTCGAGATACTTTACTATATATTTATCGATTGTTTTTAATGTAAACTTCGTATCTACCGATTATGGAATTTCTTATATTGCCTTAATGATTAAGACTAATTTGTAAGATTGAAGTTTTGTATCTGAATTTTAAGGTCAGGTCTGAGGACAGACCAGTGGTCAGGATGGCCGAGTGTTGTAAATATTAGTGTTATAATATATATCTAGAATTACGTCATATTATACAAGACTTCTTATCAGAGAGGCCACTTTACTTTCTAACACGTGCAGTTGTTTATATAACGCTCTCGGAAATATGCCTGTGACTCAGGTCAAAAAATGCGGAGATAGCAAGTTTCGGGTTTGAAAAGTAAAGTGATCTTTTTTGAAGGATATTCTTTAGTTAAAACGCAGTCATTGTATTGAGCGGAGTAAATTCATTTGGCTTTATTTATATCGTGTTTTATTCCATATTTTATTATAATATTATTTAATTCTAACAATTTACTCATAAAAAAAAGTTTGTGGGAATTCCTTAAATATGTACTTTTATTTTTATTTAAATTTTAATTTCTAAAAAAAAACAGTAACTTCAAGTTTTGAGAAGTGTATTTACTTTGATCGGATTAGCTCACTATATATGCGTCGAAAAAAAAATATTTGCTCATAAAAAGTTTTTGGGAATTCGTCAAATACTTTTATTGTTATTCAAATTTCAATTTCTACAAAAAAAAAACAGTTCCACTTCGAGTTTAAAGGAGTGTATTTAATTTGGTCAGATTGACCCGAGTGAAAAAACAAATACACTCCTTTTATATCTGATCTAAAGGCCCACTTTCTTATTCAGCTAAAGTGCCGTTTCTGCTTTATATGCGTGTAGATAAAAACCTTGATAAAAAAGCACTAGTATACATTTTGCTATTATCAAAGACCAATTATACTTCGAATAGACATAAATTAACTCTCGATGTATGTCAATTTTACAATAAACATTATATAAAGTTGATATCGATTCGATCGAACTGCAAAAAGTGATAAACCAGCGACAAGATCTAGTCGAGTTGAAAGTAAGATGAAAAGGTACCTACGCATTAAAAAAACTTCCTGCACGTCCGACTTCAAAAAAATGTGTTATGTATAGGTAATTTAAATTACATTTCGGTTAAAAATGGGTTTAAAAGTGTTCACGCGCTGCAGAAATACAAAGACACGAGTACGATTTACCATTTCAAATTTTGCAGTTACGTAGACAAAGGATCAATGTAAGGCGGTAAAGAGCCATTTTGTGGAAAAAAAATTATATGCGAAGGCATGTGCGTCAAAAAGTGGTCAAAAATGGTCGAAAATGGACAAATCTACTTTTATAACTCTAGATTTGATTTTTTTCATAAAAATTCGCCTTTAGCGCCCAACTATACATATTTCCCTATTAAAATCACATTGAGGCTAATACATATCTCTTATAGTTTTAACATAATATTGCAGCGGCGGAAGGCTTGCAAATGATCCATATTACTGCGTGAAGTTCTACCTCAAGGGTAATTTTATTTTATCCATCGTATGAAGCGTCTATTCGAAGTATAATCTGTCCAGGATTGAGAGAAATCTTCATTTTTTTTTAAATAAAAAATGACTGATTTAATTTAAAAAAAAAAGATTTTTGACGTGCCGGCTATTAGCAAGCGAAATACCCATTTGCCAAATGCTCGGTACAAACAAAAAGAAGGAAACAAGCTAATATTACCACAAGATGTTCGATGGAATACAGTTTCTGACTCTTGGAAATATATATCAGTGAGTAGCCAAAACTTCTCAAAAATGATATTTAAAAGTTAAACCAATTTCTGTGTCACTGGACATAGTTCAGAAAAAAGGTGCCTCTTTGACTAATATGTAGTTGAGGCATTGAAAAAACGTATGACTGATAATGTCGAAAATGAGAACTCAAATTTATACACCATATCAGCTCTTCAAAGCAAGATGTAATCAAGCTTTAACATTATTTCACTTTTTGGCATACTTACTGGATTCTGCTTGAAATAAAAATGAATACACTCTATCAAGCTAAGAAAAAAAAGATATTGCTGGTAAACATTTCCCAAACTCAGGATTATTTCCGTTAATGATCAAGTAAGAAGCCAAATCAGATCCCTTTTCGAAAACCATGTTATCCAGCAAAGTATTACAAAATGTGACCGCACTGCAGTGGTGAAGATCTCCAGAAATCAGTAAAGGGCTACATATACTTGTTCCCATTATATGTGTCTTCTCTTCCGACTTAGAAATAATGTTTTCTACATATGGACTTGTTCATTCTGATATTAGAGATATTAGAAATAGATTTGGCAAAAAAGTCCCTAAATTACTATTTTACTTTAAAACATTTTAATATTTAATTGCATACTTGTTTGAAAGCATACTTATTTTTGTAGAGTTTACTAGAAAGATTATGTTTGGTTTTATTGAAAGCATTTTTAAGATTTCATTTCGTAAATAGACATTTAATCAATAAAAAGGGCAGTTTTTGTCGGACATTTTTTAAAAATCATAATTTTTTAATAAAAAATCATTTGATTGCAATCATGATCATAATCAGTGATTTTAATCAGATGATTTAAATCATCTCAACCCTTAGTTTGTCTTTGCTATTATTTATTTATCGTACATAAATCCATGGCTACAAAAGCAAATTAATAAAAAAAAAACACGCTTACACGAGAACTTCGATATCCAACATATCATAAAACTACATCAGCGTTTATTTTATGTCAACGGACTATTTTAAAACGTTGAAGAGCGTTTATTGTCTGTGTTATACATAATAGATTTTCTTCATAATAGTGTGTTTGAAGAACATTTATGTGTGACCTGCTTTATGAAAATCGATTTTATTGTGTTAAAATCATACCCTTCTAGGCATCGTTTAGGTAAAATCGAGTGTAAAATATTCTAGGCACTAAAAGGAAAAGCCATCTGACAGCAGTTGAAACGTCACACATTGCTGGCTACTATTTTGAAAAAAAAAATGTTTAAGTTGTCTTATATAAAAATCGACTCGAATTTACTTCATTTATTTTGTTTAATATATTTTTTATTAATTAAGTCATTTGTTGTTTCATTAGACATTATACTAATCATTATAGACAATGAATTGACTGAATTGCAAACGTTTTCAAACTTATAAATTATGTTACTCCTCGTATGAAGGCATTATCAGCGGATCATTTTCTTTTCATATTAGATATCCAGAAAGAAGGCAAAAAAAGGAAATTCAGTTCAGCACGGATCATTTATTCAGCCGCGTCCTAAAGTATACGCAAAACAGAGAGGGAGAGAAAGAAATAAATGTATTTGTTACATAGAAGCAATGCATTCATCATCTTGTAAAAAAATAGAAGAAGCAATTGGTGTAGCAAGATCTGATGCCCAAAGAATATTAAAAAATATATAATAATATATAATATCATCCATGTAAATTGAGAATAGTGCAACATTTGCAGCCCAGCGACGACGCCGAGCGCCGATCATTGTTTTGCCAATGGTATTTATAGCAAATCCGTACCAATGAGTCTTTTGGCAGACTTGTTATCTGGTCGGACGCTGATCATAACACGAGGAATTGGTCTACAAAAATTCGTTATTTAATTTTTGAAAGGGCACAACAGGGGCGCTTTGGGGTTGGGGGATCTCGTGTTTTGTTTTGGGAAGGCGCTTAATCTACGGAATCTGTGAAGGTGGTCTTACAGCAGATAGGTATTTGGAAATCAGTGAGGAAGCTATTACAGAATTACTATAGAAAATATTCCACTGGCTCATTACAATGCCGTTTACCTTCAGCAAAACGGTGCCTCATGCCAAAACTATGGGCTTTTAAAGCAATTTCTAGATGATAACTTCCCTCGAAAGACTGGTAGCTATCAACGAACCTGTTAGATGGCCCCCACGATCTTTCGATTTGGATTTCATGTCATGCAAAACAAAATATACAAAACACGGTATGAGTCATTTCAAAGAAGGCCTCTGATTCGAATAACGAAAATGTGCCAATATTGCATTTGAGAAAATGGCCTACATTTTGAAAACCACCTTTAAAATCTCTTCGTTCCTTTTTAATTGTGTTATTTTTTTATCCTTAGTTTTTGTGACGTAGGTAATTTTTTTTTAATTGTAGATAAGTAAATTTTTATAATTTTATCATAATAGAGTAAAAAAACTTTAGAGCAACAAAAATATCTAATATTGAATTTCTAGAGTAGTCTAAGAATAACTTTACATTTGACAGTTTTCCCGCGCATTTCTGTATGCTCACGCGTCAACCAATAATATTGTTAACATTGTTATTGACATACCACATACAAATTTGATAAGAAAAACAATGTTGTCCCAAATTTTGGCCTCTTTATGATGAAATAGATGAAGACAGCGAGCTGATCCGTGTTCACAATCTTACGATTCTGTATACTTCTTCCTGCCTGGGGATTTTATATTTTTGCTGTTGGTGAAAAATAACGGTCAAATATTAAAGTGGTATGAACTATATTGTATAATTATTATTACTTACATGAATTTTGAGCTTATCTTAATTATAATATATTATTAATTATAATATATATATATATATATATATATATATATATATATATATATATATATATATATTATAAATATTATAAATAATATTCAGGGTGTCCCATTAAAAAAAATATATGTTTGCTTTATGGCTGAAAAATGGATAGTGCAAGAAAAAAAATAGACTACGCCACTGGATTCGATGGGAAAGGTTTTGTTAAGAAGGCATTTTAACCTGTTTAAAAAGTTAAAAGATAACTGAGATACGAGGTATGGCCCACAAGTGATATTTTTCAATTTCACCCTGTATGTCAAAAACTGAGAGGGCTATGAAAATGTTGTTAGCGGCATGTTTAGTTTTACAAAAAAATCACACACGACGCGAAAACCGCAACTCTCTATCTTTAAAAATAAGCGAGATACTGAGGTGCTTTGGGCTTTGTTCATAGCGATTTCTTTATATTGGGTAGATGCCAATGCCAGTGCGATAATGAGCAAACTACATCGCAGCAGGCGGGCCCAAGTTAATAAGAATCGCGTTTGTTTTTTGTATTGTATTTGAATTGCTTTTGACCAAACTAAACCTAGCCTTACCAAAATATTTCCAAGCATGAGTCAAATGATTAAAATCGATTCAATATAAGAACAAACGCTATTCTTATCGACTTGCATTGCCTCTCCCGAGGCCTAGTTTGCTCAATATCGCACTGGCATTTATCTGGCCATTATAGAAATATTCATAAACAAAGCCCAGATCACAGCAGAGTATACAGCGCTCTGTACTCTATGGTCTGTACCGGGCTTTAGGCTATCCGGAACTATGAATGAATCCGTTACTTTTGTCAGAAGTGAATTAATTATGACTGTTTAATTGCGCACATAGTTATTTGTAATACAGATTCTTATGGAATCTTTCAATTTCCTTGATCATTGATTATGAGGAAACTTTCCTGAAATTGGGTAAATCCCATCTGCTAACGACTTTAACCCGAGCTTAAACGAAAACGATCATTAGTGCGCGAGCGATATGTGTTGAAACGCCGGCATTTCATCGCTTATCCCACTAATTAAGTCGATATCTGAACGCATGTTGCTTGGACACTGGTGATTGATCTTCAGGTGCATGAGTGCAAAGTGAATGAAGTATAGTGTGATCTTGATCACTGTTTAATGTTTTTAAGCAAGAAATGAAGAGAATCTTTACATGAACTAACTCATTTCTATTTTTTTTTTCGCACATTGGGACTAGGTTAGTATATATTATATAGCACCAGTTTCTTCACGGTGAAATGTATCAAATGTTAACTTGCCGGCTAGATAAGATTGATTTTTTAAATATTTCTAAATTAGTTATTTTGTTACGTTTTTGTATACGCGGTTTCAAGTAAATCTGACCAAGAGGTTTGCCGCATGCGTCGTTCTTTTCCTCGTAAAAGGGGAGTATTGTAATCGTGAAAAAATCGCCATCCGAGATTTTTGCAGATATTCACCTTTCAAGGCCTCTAGATGCTCAAAAACATATTTTCGCAATTCCGTCGGTATATCTGTCTGTCTGTTCGGAATAGCTAAATTAATAAAAGCGAAACAAAATGGCGGCCTAGTGCAATGTCAAAAAAATTAGTATCCAATTTATTTAAAATTTTGCACAAAACTTAATTGTTACGTAGAAATGAACTGGTAAAATTTTCGAATCCAAGATATCGATTAATTTCAAATTTTGATCAATAATTAAATATGATATAGAACTGGTAAAGTTGTGGTACTAATTGAATCTGGCGGAACAAAATGGCGGCCAAATGTTTGAAGTCATGATAAAAAATCATCCTCAAAGTTTTACATATCTTCACGTTTTAACTTCAACGTAAAAAAATCTTATTCAACAGACTTCAAATTTGCACAAAAATTAAGTGTGATATGGGGATAAACTGGTACGAATTCAATATGACAAAACAAAATGGCGGTCTTAAAAAAATCATTGTAAAAACTGATTATTCAATTTATTTTAAATTATACACAAATATCAAGTATAGCATAGGTAGAAACTGATTAGTACGAATGCAATATGGCGGAACAAAATGGTGCCTAATAAAAATATTTCAGAAGACAGTATACAAAATGACTATATGCGGAAGTAAATTGGGTCACACTTCACTATTCCCAATTATTTTAGTATTAGCACATCTAGCTGCCTATTTTTATATTTGGAGAAGCATTTTAATGGAATACCGGTGAAGTATATAGGGAAATATATAGACCATCAGTGAACTATAACTGATTTTCTCTAAAAAGATTCATGTATTTTCTTGGCGCTATATGCTCCAGTATACCTTGCTTCACTTAATTTGTAAACTTTTATCTCTTGCCACAGAGAATAAATATTTGTCAAGACTAGTTTAAATTGTGTTTGTATTGACTTTCGAACTTTCTCGGTGCAAGGTGATTACAGTTGTATATAAATATATTTCAGAGATTTTTACTCTGATACAGGTGCTATTTTTAAGATTTGTGTTTGAAAACAATAAATTTAATGTACATAAAAATGTACAATTAATTAACAAAAACATGTCTTAGTTAATTAATAACTTCAAACTGTTTCACTTAATTGCCTTAATCCGATATAGCTCTACTGAGAGGCACTAAAAACTAAAAAATATTTTATTCCAACTTGAAAATTTGACTTTATGAGGTTGGCGGGAATAGAATATTGTATTTTACTTTTAGTGTTTTTAAGTCCGGTCAGCTTTAAAGTTTTTGAGGCTTAAACCCGTGTGGATTTCTACTTTCTGTCGGTTAAAAAGGAGCAGTATTTGATGCCCAACTCCCTGTCAATTTCAGGAATAATACAAGTCATTAAGAAATCACCAAGATCACCAAGCAAATCACTAATTGATTTGAAAAGTTGTGGGTTTAAACACATAGCTGTGGTTTTATTAAGGATATCCTATTATACCTCAACAAGGAGATAGCAATGGCCTAACTTTCGATATCAAGGAAAAACCTGCTGTTTGCAACATGATTTTTGACTGGACACGTTCAGCTAAAAACACCTTCATTCATATGATAGTTCTGTTGTTTCATGAATCAGATAATCCATTTTAGGAAAATATATTTTGTAAGAATAGCCTAGGAAGAGTGATGTTCTCAAGGAGTGAATCATGTATATTGTCCACCTAAAAGAAACATTTTCACTGCCAGGCTTGGCTTAAAATAAAAGTAGGTTTAGGTTTTTCTTTTTGTAAAACATTCTGTGTGAAGATATGGTACATGCGATGATAATATTTTTATTAAATAATACGACGATAATATTTTAATTAAATTATGGTCGTGGCGTTTGTCGGCCATGTGCACGACATATAGACATTCGAGGTTCGGACTATTTTTTTTTATGAAAACCATATACCTTTCAAAATTAATATAAAACGTATTTTTTTTGAATAAATAATAAATATTTTATTTTTTACCATATGAAAAAAAAATAATGCAATAATTATGTTGTTTTCATATTTCTATTTTGGATTTTCTAGCATAAAAAGTTCTATGCTTGCTAATAAATGGCTTATACATAGATACAAAAATTTGTGTAGTTGTGCGCCAGATTGAAAAATATGTGCTTTAAAACTAATGCTAGATATGTCATGTACACTCTGCTCAGAAGTTATAAAACTTGTGTCCAAGAGATATACACATATAGAGCATTTTTAAAACGACTTGTGTCCAAATGTGGTACATATAACAGTCAAAGAGTTAACTTTAAATAGTTTTCCAATACCTGTGTTTTTTGCACTTTTTGGATACGACCCCTACTCTCTTCATCAAAGCAAAAACCGTACAAAAATCACATTTGCTACAAAACGAGTGTTTCACACAAGTTTTTCATAAGCTTTATTATTTAATACATGCTTATTGTTATACGACATTTTGTGAGAAAAAAGAAGTTTTTTGAAGTACCTAACTTCTTTAAGTCTTCTTTAAATCTATGTTGGCTGTCTAATAATAAGACCAGACTTTCTGGCCTGTCAACAAACTGTATGTTTCTATTATTTACAAGGTATATATTTATTGAGCTTTTCATATACTTTTTATTCCAAAGTATAAGAATAAATTATTTAGATGGATTTAATTACAAATTATGGTCCTATGATAGATTACTCCATATTCTCTAGCATTCATTTATAAGAGTTCAACTTCAACATAATCTTCCGCATCAAAACGACAATAGATCTGAGTGTCATCAGCGAAAACTTGTATCCGATAGAAATTTAGCAACTTTGTAGAACTCCTAAAAGTATATCTCAAGCGTGATCAGAAAAACTTTTCTTTGAAAATAGTCTTTGTGATCTTTTTGTCAAGTATGGCTTAAGATTAAATGAAAAAAACTCAGGCTAAAACCATAATTTTTTACTGGGTTCCAAGACGATAATTTTTAATAAAAGTCAGGAAAAATGATTAATTTTTTCCTACTGCCACTGTAAATTTCATGTCATCTTGATCCTTCTAGTATACAAAAAATCTGTAACTCTTATTCGAGGCAAACTGTATATATTTTAAAGAAATACGGCTTTGTACCCAGTAGGTATATATGTCGAAAAAAAAAAGACAATAAAACATCAGTTCTGGCCAATCGAATTCATCCTTTCCACTCTTCAAAATTATTGTCAGGTTTATACTTTCATCAAATCTAATCTAACAGCACCTGACAATTTTAAGCCACGGTCGGCATGCGAGTCTTTAATTTTTACTTCCCTCGTAAAAAGGGAGTACTGAAATCGTGAAAAAATCACCCTCCGAGATTTTTTCAGGTCTTCCCGTTTCAGGGTTCCTAGATGCTGAAAAACATGTTTTCTCGATTCCGTCGGTCTGTCTGTCTGTTCGCGGCATAACTAAAAAACTACTTACCCAATTGACTTCAAATTTTGATAAAAAATTAATGGTCATATGGTGATGACCTAGTAATATTTTGGAAAAAATCCAATATGGCGAATCAAAATGGCGGCCAGTGAAGTGTTAAAAAAATTATTATTAAAAAACTACTTATCCAGTTGTTCTCAAATTGTGCACAAACATTAAGTATTGTTGGAATCAACTGGCAACCTTTTGTTACGAATTTAAGATGGCGGAACAAAATGGCTGCTTAATAAGATATTTATAAATTCAGCCTGGAAAAACTACTTAATGCATTGATTTTAAATTGTGTGCCATAACTAATTGTGGTATAGGGATCAACTAGTAAAACTGTTACTAATTCAAGATTGCGGATGGCCGCCAAATAAAATTTGTAATCGTGAAAAAATCACCATCTCAGGTTTTACATATCTTCACGTTTTAGCGTTCCTAGATGCCAAAAAATATGTTTTATCAATTCCATCCGGCCGTCTGTCGGTCAGTTCGCGGCATAAAAAACTACTTACCAGGTTTACTTCAAATTTTAGTCAAAAATTAAGGGTCATATGGGAATGTCCTGGAAATCCAATGTTATAAAAAAATTATTACTCAGAGAACTAATTATCCAGTTTACCTCAAATTTTGCACAAAAATCAAGTGTTACATAGCAATGAATTAGTAACTTATTGATATGAATCCAAGATAGCAAAAGAAAATAGCGGCCTAATGAAATATTTAAAAAATTAGCCTTAAAATACTACTTATTAAATTAATTTCAATTTTTGTGCAAGAATTAAGCATGATATAGATATAAACTGGTAAAGTTGCGGTACGAATTTAAGATGGTGAAACAAAATGGCGGCCAAATTTTTTTTTAAATCAACGTAAAAATATCTTGTTCAATTGACTTTTTTGCAGAAAAATGTGAAAATGGGATGAACCGGTACGAATTCAACATGACCTAACAAAATGGCGGAATGTGTTAATATAAAAACTATATTATTTTAAATTATTCCCAAAAGTCAAAGTGACGTAGGTAGAAAGGAACTGGAAAGATATTGGTAGAATCCATGAATAATATGAAAAATACGCCCAATAAAAATGTTTGAAAAGGTAGTATATATAACATATATATATACTGAACTAAATTTGGTCATACTTCTCTATTGCCAACAAATAAAAAAAAATCATAACGAAGGAAGTTCCGGGTAAAGGATATTTACCGTTTTTTTTTTCTATGAATTTGTTGAATTTAGAGGTCTTATCAAGAATTATGGAACGTTATTTATTATACTGACCCACGGTAATGATACAGCAGATCTGAGTTTTCGATAAATAAACATTTATTGATTGCAAAAAAAATACCTTTTTAAAAACTGATAGAAATAACTGAGTAAAATAATTGTTAAACAAAGAAATGCTGTGAGATTTATTTGCTAAAAAAGAAGAAACAAAATTTGTCTTTTGAATCATCCATTTTTCTTGTTGACAGATAAATTATTATCGAATTAAGAAAAAATATTTAATTATTTTTCGTGCGAAGCAGATTTTGACTGAATATTTTAGTATTGGGATATTGGCACTACCAGCTCTGTTTGAAAGAAAGGGAGAGCTCGTTTCTTTATGTACCAACGATTTTTATTTAGTAATAGACACTGAGATAAAAGTTTATTATACCTAGATGCTTAGATAGCTCTTATTTTCAATGAGCCTAAATGCTTTTATTTTATGCATAAATAAATATTTGTATGTAGGTAGAGCACCTTGCACTGTGTTATATATTTTTTAAGTCGGTGTCTCTGAGTTAACTACATATGATTTTAAGCTTTTTGTCAGAGGAACGTTTAAAACAATTAAGGCAATTATGGTGGTAGCAAAATGGTGATCATCTGCATTACGGAAGAGATGTTACAGGTCACAGAATTGTTAAATGGGATTTTTCAAATTAAATAAACACAAAATCAAAGGTGTGTCAGGTGGTCACCGTGGTGTCCTGACCTTAACTCTTTTGAGAATGACCTTAAGGTTTCTTCAGATCAGTTTGTACCATAATATATCCTAAATGTTGAAGATTGCAGATGTATTTTAAATTAGAAAGTTAGTTTAAATACGTATTGAACAAAAAACTGTTTAAAATTAAAACAATTTTTAAGCTGTTTTGTAATTAATCTGGCATATTTGTTATAGTTCGACGAGAGACTCAAATTTTTATTTTAATAACTAACATTGGGTCATTAAAGTACTGCTGCTAACTTATTTTTGAGGGACCTTCGTTAAGTATGGATTTTTACTTTGTAACTTTTCAAATTCATTCATTTGTATACAAACATAATAAATATGATTAGAATATTGTTCATCTCAGTTGATAACTTAAATTAGATTAAATCCCCACATTCTGTCATTGGCTCTTCACCTTACTAAAGACGGGTCTGTTCTATATGGATAGTTTTGATCTTGCGTTTAGAAAGTGTTGCAGTTTTACGCCAGTCTTAGCCTTAGAACCAGTATTTTCATCCCCAAATAACTTTATTTTTTTGAATATTTACCTTGGAAACGGACAATTGTAACCATGGAAAATATCCACCGAATAAAATTATACGGAGATGAAAATACCAGCCCTTATTATTTGTAGTTTTTTTGATTATTGGTGTCAAAAAATCAAAAATAACCGACGGAAACCATTATGCCTAAGGGTGTATAGAGACTTCCAAAGATTATTCCAAAGAATTCCATGGGAATATCCGAAAAAATTCCTCAGATTTGCAAGGTTTACCAAGAGATTTTCTTTCAAGTATACAGATACATGCAAAGACTTCCTACAGTGGTTTACCCCTCGAAAATAACTAAAATGTTATTCATTTTTTATCACATGTAGGAATTATATAATCAACATTAGTTAAAATAAAAAAACGTGACAATAAATTCCTTGGTAACAAATTTAAAAAACCTTTCAAAGTCGTCACGTTTTTAACATATCGACTTGTACGTAATACGTTTATAATTACAGGAAGAGAACACATATTGTGACCCGCTTGACTGCTTTCGTGTAGCAGAATTTTTGAAATATTAAAAAGTTTAGGGTATGGTTTTGTCGAACTATAGCGGCTAGAAAATTGCATGTGATAAGTGTTGTTTCAACAACAATCAACAACGACTCTGATAATGAAACGAATCTATTCAATTCAAAGTTGGGAAACGGTTTGTTGAGGATTGAGTTGACAATGTGTCGATCGAGAGAACATGCGAGTAATCTATTTTGGAACGTCTGTCCAGAGAACAACAGAAGTGATAACAATGAACAGGTAATAGCAGATTACATTCTGCAAATACGGCAGTCTGGTATGCAAAACAAAATAATATAATAATCCCTTCGAACTTTGTCAGTATACAGAGCATCGAATTGTTAATATATTTCCGTTCACAGCCACATGTATACAGTGTAAATTTATTTATGTTTGGAAGATGATTTGTCTCATTAAAAAAAGAATAAAAGTTCCTAACATTGACCCGCAAAAGCTTCGTTTTTCACATATACAGTGTGTGCGTGGATTTGGGTTTTGAGATTTTTGGTGAAAAAATTATTCTTCACAAAAAGTTTTGATTATTGAAAACATAAGTTTGGCTGCAAAAAAGTTGGCAAAACAACTAGGTAAAACAAAAAAATTGGGAAATCTATTTTTCTAAGATAGTCAAATTGGAGAACATACAAATATGATATAAAAGGTCATTTAAAGTTTTTTTGTACGAGGTGTAGGTTTTAGATAATTCTATAATCAATAAGTCGAAAGTGGGTAACATATAAACAATTTTTTACTTCCCTAATAAAAGGGAAGTATTGTAATCGTGAAAAAATCACCCTTCGATGGCGAAAAACATGTTTTCTCGATTCCGCCGGTCTGTCAGTCTATCTGTCGGTCTGTCTACTTACCCGATTGACTTCAAATTTTGGTCAAAACTCGATGACCTGGTAACATTTTGGTAAAACTCCAATATGGCAAAACAAAATGGCGGCCTAGCGAAATGTTAAAAAAATTATTACTAAGAAAGTGCTTATCCAATTTATCCCAAGTTTTGTACAAAAATCAAGTATTATGTAGGAATCTAACTGGTGAAATTCAGCCTGAAAAAACTACTTAATGAACTAATTTCAAATTGTGTGTCATAACTAATTATAGTATAGAGATGAACTAGTAAAAATGTGGTACTAATTCAAGATAGCAGAACAAAATGGCGGCAAGATAAAATTTTTGTAATCTGAAAAAAATCAACATCACAGGTTTACATATCTTAGCGTTTTAGCGTCCCTGGATGCCAAAAAATATGTTTATTAATTCCGTCGGTCCACCTGTCGGTTTGTCTCTCTGCGTGTCAGTTCGCGGCATAGCTTAAAAACTACTTATCAGATTGACTTCTTCAAATTTTGGAAAAAAATTAAGGCTCATGTGGGGATGACCTGGTAATATTTTGGTAAAAATCCAATATGCCGGGACAAGATGGCGGCCTAGTGAAACGTTAAAAAATTATTACTAAAAAAAACGAATTATTCAATTTACTTCAAATTTTCCAAAAAAATCACGTGTTACATAAGAATGAACTGGTAACATTTTGGTATATAAGAAAGCAAGAAAATGGCGGCCTAATAAAATATTTAAAAAATCAGTCTGAAAAGAACTACTTACCTATTAGATTAATTTCAGGTTTTGTGCAAGCATTAAGTGTGATATAGAGATAAGCTGGTAAAGTTGTGGTACGAATTTAAGATGGCCAAACAAAATATCGGCCAAATAACATGTTATGTAACTTCTTATTCAATTGACTGGAAATTTTGGAGAAACATTAAATATGATATAAGGATAAACTGGTGCATGTCGTAACAAAATCGCGCCCAAAGTCAAGTGTGGGTAGGTAGAAACTGGTAAAATATTGGTACGGATCCAGTATATTGAAACAAAATGGCGTCCAATATAAAGTGTTGATAAGAGAGTATATATGTGTTCCTAAATAACTATGTACTGAACTAAATTGGTTTGCACTTCACTATTCATATTAAATGAAATATTCATGATGAGGGAAGTTCCGGGTAAAGGAAATTAAATTTTTTATTTGTGATTGTAGGCGACAAAATGATTCCTCATAAAAAGTTTTGCTTATCTGAAAAATAAAATGTATGTTAAAAAAATGTCATTTTATGTACAGGGTAGGATTAAATACAAAAATAGTAGTTTAAAAAACAATTTTGAAATTCCAACTTTTGAACCTACAAATAGAAGTTAAAAAGCTTTTGGAAGGTTTTTGATAATGGTTTTCAAATTAATTGGGAATATGTAAGAAAGAGCTTACTATAATTTTTACATATTTATTAATCATTAATTTTCTCAAAAACTAAGTTTGTTTTGGAAAAATCGTCTAAAGGCTTTTTGACTTGTATTGAGTTACATGCTTTCTCCGATATTGTTGGTTTATGAACTATTCTTAGATTTTTAGATGGGAAATCTGAAAAAAGTGTCTCATCCCAAAAAAATAACCGTGTTTCAACGGGCTTCTCGAAAAATGTGCCCCTATCGGTTGCCACTGCTCAGCTCTATCAAAAACTTGTCTTTATCTGAAGCTGCGCATATTTATGCTCTACGATCGACCCCATAGAAGCATATTTCCCCGACGTACCGTTACCGAGCGACAGCGTGCCAATTTCGTGTACGAAAATTGGAGTATATTTTAGAACCCCGTGGAAGCAAATAGTAAATTGAAAAGTTATACCAATTGTATTAAAGTTTTTGATTCTGCTTTTGCTTTTGTGTGAGAAAAAGTAAAAACTTCGGCTATATTCAGCTTCAAAGTAAGGGCACCGTTGGTGTCTAGCTCAATTTTCAAAAAATTGTAACTTTTAATTTATATCCGATACCCCAGAAGTTGAGGGAGTTTTGCTGATTTATAATAAAATTTGTTGATCAGTGGCGGTCAAATACCACTAAACGGGAAAAAAATTAATGCTTTACAGGAGAGTAATTTTTCTCCTGAAGCGTTTAGCTGCAAATTTGAAACGCATTTTTGTACCTTTTTGACTTTTTATTAATTTTTTTCCTATGGCAGTTTTCAGTAAAACTAATTTGTAGCGAGCCACAGCAAAAAATCAGGAAAAAATATGAAAACTGAATATTTTTTCAACAAGTGGCGATAAATGTAATTCCCTCACTCTTTTTGAAAATATTGTCTATAAGAATTTTTTTCTCTTATCTATGCTCTTTCAGAATCTTTTTTGTTTTTGTCGAAAACTTGAACCGTTTGGCCACCAGAGGGTGTTCAAGGGACACTTCTTTTTGATCAAAAAACGAGCTTTAAAATACTTCCCAAACTTCGATCCCGCCCATTTTCGCTAGGCTTCATAAGACGGTAAAAGGGAACGTTTCCTAAAAATTGATATTTCAATTTTTTCGGCAGTTATCGTATATCATGGATAATTCTAAAAAGCTTGTTTTATTTCATTAATAGACGAAAAACCAAAAATGATATATCCGTTTGGTAGCGTTTGCTCTAAAAATGTACCAAATTTCAAAAGTTTATCTGGAAGGTTTTCCGAGATTTAGCGACCGAAATGTATAAAATATATTCAATTCATATTCATATATACAGTTCAGTTCCAGCAGTTGTACGAGGCGGTTGTGTTTTCGCTCGTATATTGTTTTGCCGGTACTTGAACGTTTGTTTGGTTTTGGTTTGAACTGTTTTGATTTCAATTTGTTTTTTGTGTGCTTTGACCCGATCATCAGTTCGTCGTTTGCTATAAACTAAACTTGACCTTGTTTACCCGGATCCGGTTATTAGTTATAGATATTGTTTGTGCGTGACATTTAAAGATTTTGATTTATCAACTGGAAATATTTACATAATATTTACATAAAATTTATCTACATCTTTTTTTAATTTTCACGTTTTTTGTTCCTTTGAAAATTTTAATTTTTTATTTATTTATAAAATGGCTGAATTTAAGTGCGATTCTTGCCAAAAAATCGTTTCGGAAAAAGACTGTTACAGAATTCGCTGTAGTGGGGAGTGCCGAAGAGATTTTTGTATGGTCTGTACAGGACTGGATAAATCCACGACAAAAGTGCTCTACAAACAAAAATTCAACAACATAAGATTTTTTTGCACTGTTTGCGACTCTCCAACTCTGAAATATTTGCATGATAAAATATCAGATCTCCAAAAGACTCAAATCTCTTCAGAATATCTCGAAGCCCTGGGTTCCTGCTTAAAGAAAAACAACGACATCCTTCCGATCATTGGCGAAATTTACGACATCTTACTCAATCATGACTCCAAATGGAAGATACTGCTAGAAAAAATTGAGGATATTCACAGCCTCCATTCTGGAATATCTGACAGTATACAAGAATCCTTATTTAAATCCATTAAAGAAATTAGGCAGGATACTTTCAATCTATCATCTATTTTAATGGAATCTCAAAATGAATCTGTCAAAGTCCAGGTGCATGATTCATCGAAGGAGCAGTTGACTAAAGAGATGGCTGAGCTGAGGCATAGTGTAAAACAAATGGCACTTACCCTGGAGAAGCTTGCTGATAAGCCTAAACAACAATCAATAAAGAAGATATACACCACCGCAATATCAACCCAAACCGATACAACAGATGTCCAAATGCCTGTCAATAGGTCTCCAAAAAAAGCTGTTTCCTTCCAGCCCAACAAAACACCCATTATAGAGAAATGGCATTATGTAGTGGTATCCTTAATTCCGTCCACGTATAAATCAAATCAGCTTGTACACTACATCAAAGAAAAATTAGGAACCACGAATTTTGTGCGTTGTTTTCCTATGCTTAAGAATGCAGACACTTTGCGCTCCGATTTTAAAATTGGGGTGCAAAATAAAGATCACTTAATTCAGCTTAAGAACGCTAGTCTGTGGCCACCTGGTACCATAATTGATCCTACCAATGATTCAGTTTCACCAACCCTTATCCAAACGCCGCCCACTTCCACAGCCCATAATGTCTCATCTTCTAGTCATCAAGATGTCAATATAGATATCCCAAAGAGCCGGGGGCTGTCTCCACCAAAGCCTCAATTATTGGAATCACCAGTGACATTTGTGCCTGAGGAGGATAAGTCAGTCATGATTGGCTCTGACAGGGAGGCCATAGCAGCTTGTAGGTCATTGGCACTGGAGGGTTCTAAATTAAGCATGGAGAAAACTGCAAGGAAAGATGATTTTTTGCAGTTTGATCCAATGACTCCACCAAGAGTGCGGCTGTCCCAAGATTCGGATAAAGCAAATGGTCGCTATATATTAGCCAGATTAAGGGATCCTTCCTTACTAAAGACCTTAAGGCTATTTCTTGCTTATCTACACGACCAGCCATCTAGTGTGTGTTTTGAGGGGCATACAAGTACTAGCATTAAATTATTGCTAGCTTCAGAAGGCCTTCCCAGTGACAAGGACTCCCTGCGCAAGTTGTATTATCGCTTCCACGATGCCTATGGGATTGGTTCATCTGAAGTGGACTCAGATCTTGCAGCGTATAGATCTTTCTACTCCTCGGAAAAAATTTTACGGCTCCAAAAAATTCGTGAAAGTACTGGTAAATATTATTCTAGTGGTTCACCATCAAAAAGTAAAAATTTTTAGTCAATATGACGCGAAAAGAGGATCTAGCACCCTCTAGAAAATTGACCAATAGTAATTTTAATCTTTTTTTTCTTAATATTCAGTCCTTAAGACATAAAACAGACGAATTATATCTTTTGTTAGAAGAGCTAAATTTTCCAGAAGTCATTGCCATCACTGAGCACTGGCTAAATATCAATCAACCTGTTTTTATTAAAAACTATACCACAATTGCCAGATTTAATAGAACTAATTTAACTCATGGAGGCACCATGATAATGTCTTTAAACAACGATTTTTCCGAAATATCAAAGTATAATCATTTATTATCTGAAAAAGTATTTGAATTTTCTATCGTTTATCACAATACTTATGACCTTTATATTATTTGTATTTATAGAACACCTGATGCTGATGTGCAATTATTCTGCCATAACCTTCTAAGTTTGCTCGAGTCCCTTCCTGTAAAAAGCAAATTAATCTTATGTGGCGATTTCAATATTGACTTTTCCAGTGTGTGTGCTGCTCAGGAATGTCTTCAGTCCATCTTTGAGTCATTAGGAATTGCCATGCACGTCAACTCACCAACCAGAATTACTAAGACAAGTGCCAGTACTATAGATTACGTTGTGTCTTCTTTCGATCCTAGCTCCGTCGAATGTAATGTCTTAAGTCCAGGTTTCTCCGATCATGAAGCAATTTTCACAAAATTTTCAATTACATCCAAAGCCAAAAATTCCTCTAGACAAGTAGGCCGTATTTTTTCGGTTAGAAATTTCATTAATTTCAAACACCTATGTCAAATAACTGACTGGGACTCTCACACTTATGATGTCGACACTGAATTTTCTCGTTTTATAAAAACTCTAACTAATATAGCTTCTGAATCTTTTCCTCTTAGGCCTATCAAAAATAAAAGAAGTAAACCCTGGTCCACTAAAGGTTTACGTATATCTTCTAAGAACATGCGGTCACTATCTCATTTAAAGAAATTTTCGGACAGTGTCTTTTTTCATAATTATGTAAAATCATACAGAAAAATTTATCATAAGACTATTAAAGCCGCCAAAGATATTTATTACAATAATAGACTTTCTAACGCCAAAAATGTAGCTAAAGAAACCTGGTCTATCGTAAATGATTTAAGAAACAAAACTCCTTTATCCAACACTATCCTTACCTCTCCTGAGGACCTAAACAATTATTTTGTAAATGTAGCCAAAGATTTGACTAAATCCGTATCTCAATCTAATGACCCAATTTCATATCTCTCTAATCATAGGGTAAACCTGCACAGTTTCTTCTTTTCACCAGTAGTTTTATCAGAACTTCGCAGTACAATTAATGATATCAAAAATAAATCTTCCTCGGGAATTGATGGGCTTACTTTAAGAATGTATTCAAGTCTGCCGGAGTGCACTCTAGAGATGGTACTTTTCCAAGCTGCCTTAAAACTGCAATAATCATACCTCTTCACAAAGGAGGTGTTTCAGAAGAAGCTTCGAACTATCGCCCAATTGCACTTCTCCCTACGCTATCTAAGATCATCGAAAGACTGGTTAAAAAAAGGCTTTTATCATTTCTGTCTAGATATGAAATACTTATAAAACATCAATTTGGATTTTTAAGTAACAAATGCACAAGCGATGCCATGTTTTCCCTTCTTAATAGAGTTTACTCCAGCCTAAACAACCATCACGCTACGGCAACAATTTTCTGTGATTTTTCCAAAGCTTTCGATTGTGTGAATCATAATATATTAACTAACAAGCTGCAGTACTATGGATTTAGAGGGGCTCCTCTCGATTGGTTTAAGTCATATCTTAGCAACAGAAATCAAGTTGTGAAAGTTGACAACAGGATGTCTTCTTGTAGGCCAATGGAATATGGAGTGCCTCAAGGCTCGGTACTAGGCCCTATCTTGTTTCTTCTGTTCATAAACGACATGGCTAATTTAAACATTAGTGGAAAAATATGTCTCTTTGCGGACGATACCAGCTTTACGTGGAGCCACCCAGATGTCACGGACCTACATAGGATTGTATCTAATGACCTAATCACCATTAAATCCTGGTGCCATTCTAATCTCCTATGTTTGAACATCTCTAAAACGAAAGTCTTGTCTTATAAAAACACGCTGCAACCTTTTGACCTTAATGGCACCACTATTGATGTCGTAAACTCTGTAAAATTTCTACGGCTTCGTGTAGATGATTCTTTAAAATGGGATCCACATATCGACGCTTTATCAAGGAAGTTGGGTTCTGCTTGCTTTGCGTTAAGATCTGTTTCCGAGGAGCTTAGCTTTTCTACCTCTAGAACTGTTTATTTTGCTCTTGTTGAGTCGCACCTCAGATATGCTATTCCATTCTGGGGTACATGTTGTGCGACTCAATTTGATCGAATTTTTATACTACAAAAAAGAGCTGTTCGTTACCTACTGAGACTTAACAGTAGAACTCACTGCCGAGATTTCTTTAAAAGATATAAAATACTAACCCTTCCTTGCTTATTCATTTTGGAATCGGTTTGCTTAATTCGTAAGCATGCACCTGCTCTATTAGAGAGACCTTCTCACAACTACCCTCTCAGAAACACTGAGCACGATCTCTATCTTCCAACCCCACACTCAGAGTTAATTAAAAGATCAGTAATCTACAATGCAAAAAAAATGCATAATCACCTGCCATTTAACATCAAATCCATAATATCTCTGACTTCATTTCGCAAGGCTTTGAAGTCATTCTTACTGGAAAGCGCCTTCTACACCGTGAACGAGTTTTACAACACATAAATTTATCCTTATGAACCCCTAGTGTGATAGTTGCCATTACCAACCATTTTTACCGAATTTTGTATATGTATTTTTTTAATTGTTTCGTACTTTTTTATTTTTTATTTTTTACTTTGCTTTTTTATTTTTTTTACATTATATTTATGAAAATGTTTATAACATAGTACGACTGACAAAGTACATTTCTAATGTACTTCTTTTAGGATTCTATTATATTAATATTCTAAATTCTTGATTTAAATATTATTTTTCTATAATATTTATGATGTGTTTTTGTTTTGTTTTGTTTGCTAATTTTGATGTTTGTAAACTATTTTTTTTTACAACAGCTTTGTCCACAAAATTGTAAAATTTTTTTGACAATAAAGCATTTATTTATTTATTTTATTTATTTATTTATACTAAAAAGTATGTTCTAACACTAAGAATACGTGACTAAAAGATATTTAAAAATTTAACAACCTGAAAATAAAATGTTTTTTAAATATTTTCTTGTGTAGAAAAGTCCCTCCAAGTATTGTAACGGGATTTCCTGACACCCGCTTTGATGCTTATGTTATAGAATAAAAATATTCGATACTGCAAGTGATACAGGGTCTTAAAAAAATTACTAAAATTGAAAAGTTAATAAAATGATTAACTAACGGTCGCTTTTGTCTCGAATATCAAAATTCTTGTAGAAATAGTTTCAAGATTTTTCTAAACTCTGGCCGAACTCTTTATTCCTAAATCACTGCAGAATATTTCTCGAAACTCAGACAATATATTCTTAGACAAGTGATACATTTTCTTAAATTTTATTTTTTTTTATAAATTGTATAATTTAATGGTCGACTCATGTGAAGAAGTGCTATTAATCATTTAATTATTTACTATTCTTTGTTGGATTTTTCTCCGAAGAGTATTAATTAAACAATCTATAAAAACATTGTTAATTCATTAAATTAATGCAAATGTGGGAAATGACATGTACCGGTTCATGTTATGTTATTCCTATAAGAAGGGTTTTTTGTTGATCTTCAATACGTACTGCTTCTTTGTTTCTTCTGCTAACAAGAAAATGCTCGAGGATAGACTGATTTTCCCTATCGAAGTTTCCCAGTGGAAACAATATTTTGCTGTGTATCATTTTTGCTATCTCGCGTGCATATAAATTATTCTATTATTTTCCGTAAAACGTAAAATATGATGGATTTATTTTTATGACAAGTGGATTAGAAATTACAAAGTGCCTATAAATATAAAAAAGACATTTTACGCGGATGTTCTATCATATGTTTAAGTCATATACCTTCATACATAATACATGATGCATGTTTTTAGAAATCCAAATTGTGAATTCATAAAATCAAATCTCTCTACGGGTATGTAGACAAACATGTTCAATCCGAGAGGATCAAGGAAAGCATAGTCATAATCAAAACAAAATCTGTTTTTAAAACTTTCACCACTACACACCACACATTGTAGAAATTCCGGTTTAACTTTACGTTATCCCTAAATAAACACCAATAAATCGAACATACGTATTTTCCATAGTATAAGAAGCAAATATGTTAAAGGACTTAAAGGCGTTTATACGGGGGTGAATTTTTTATTTTCATTCCTTATAAGATTTATTAATGAATAATAGAATGGTGTATAGGGTTTATTGTTAAACTGAGATAGGTATACAGAGTTAAACCAACTTAAATAAATTTTATAATATGAAAATGATGAAATTTATTTTTAAAAACTGTTTTACCCGTCAAGTTGATTTATTCCACTACGTTCAACATATTTCTGTAATGCCGATTAGATAATAATGTCATCTGGGAAGAATTATGACATATTCTTTTTTATTTATATCTGACCTGTAATCGGTATAATAATACTGGCAAAGGGGCATCAGTTTACAATTTTTCACAAAGTATATTTGAAAATATTCTTAGATTATTTCCATTATTAACATATTTTACAAAAAAACTTAAAACGAAACATTCAAAATGAAAATTTCACATGAAATTCACCACTTTACCGATACATAACAAAAGATATAAATTATCTATTTTCTTTTTTCCCTTTAAGTATTCTCTGAGGTTTTGACACATTCTTGAAGGACCTCCCTCTAAAATAGTCTCTAGTATAGTATTGTAGATTTGAACATTTCTGAAAATTGGGGATTTTTGTCCTTTCTTTGTTCTTGGGTGTCGAGTTTTTCGTTGAAAGCTATATATTAGTTCAGTTTGCTCCTGCATTTTTGTTTGATTTATTTTGAGATAAGGATATTGTTCATATAAATTCTCACTTGGAGTGTAAAAATCCAAGCAAAAGACTTTTAATATTTTGTTTTGTAGTCTTTGTATTATGTTCAAGATAGAGTTTCCTGTATTTCCCCAGCAAGGTATTAGGTATCGCAAGTGTGGTTGGATAAAGCTATTATATATCTAGTATCTAGCTTTGTTGTTTAACTGGTATAAACATCTTCTAATTGCTCCAATCATAGGTACTACTTTATTTATTATATAATGGACATGCGCACACTAAGATGGATTATTCTGGATAATTAGTCCCAAATATTTGTATTCCTTAACTTTACAGAATTTAGCATTGTTTAGTTCAATAACAGTCTTAGAATGCATCTTCCCTCTTTGTTTAATAATCATATTACTGTCTTTCTGTCTGTATTTATCGTCAACTTATTACAGCATAGCCCATCAAAATAGTTTTTAAGATCATTATTTATAACTTCATGTAGGTCCTTCTGTTCACCAGCAGAACAGACGAGCACAGTATCATCAGCAAACATAAAGTACTTAGATTTTAAATCAGCAGATTTTAAATTATGTAAATACAGTAAATACAGTACTTATTTAAATGTACATTTTTTTAGATGTATATTTTTTTGAGGTCAGTTAAATATTCTCAACACATACATGTCCTATACCTAAATTCAGCAGTTTTCCTATTGGCCAAATATTAGACTTAAAACAAAATCACTGGCACTTTCCTATGTTACCTTTTTAATACCCATTAGATGACATCCAGTTTATCGTGAAATGCCAAAACTCGACAATTCCGTTATAATTGTACTTAAGTGTCTAATTTTGATCGGAAGTTGAGTGTTAAAGTGCTCAAAATCACAATATTGAGAGCCGATTTTCTCGGTGACAGGTGAATTTAGATATATTACATAAAATGTGTTTAGAATGTTCTAGTAATCTAAAAAATTATATACAGGGCCTTTAATTTAAAAAATATATTCCAGTTAAATGTATAGTAAGTTTATAAGCTGATATAATAGAAAAATATGTAATTAGATACTTAAGAGGAGATTGGAGAGATTCTAAATCGCGTTGACTTTTCAAGCCTTATTAACCTACGAATGAAAATTTATTTCTGCGTTTAAGAAAATAGATTGCTCTTCATAAAACTCCTAAGCAATTTTTTGTTTAAGTTTAACATATCTTGAGAATCTTTAAAAAGCAAAAAGTTTAACTTCTAAAGGAAAGCGACTAACATCAAATACAAGAAAGATACTCATAGGCGTAATTTATATACATTGGATAATATCCTTTTAGATTTTTCATTATTCCGGGGGGCGGGGGGTTTCTGGACCTCCCACCCCCGTAGTAGGATTTATTTTAGTCAATAACAAAAATTATGAGCTTTTTTGAAAACTGGAGCACAGCATCTCTTCTTTGTTTCACTTACAGTTTTATATATTGGTGATGATGAGTGAAATATTTCCACTTCAAAATCAAATTATAACAGCTTAGTTTTTAACTATACCAATAAACCACTGGCGTAAATGTCAAACAAATAATGTTTTTTTCCAATGACACCTGAAGAAATATATTATTGAGAATAGTAATTTATGACACGTCCTCGTATATAAGCCTATGGCTTAATACCAGACCAAATTATTATCTTCCATACGATAAACCTAGACAAAACATCCAGAAGTTTACTTAGCTCGCGCGCCCGAAAAGGGGACCTTGTGAAGGTTTAGGGGCTTAATATTGAGATTATCACGTCGAGTCGGTCGTCGACCTTAGGGAGTCTGAACGATTAACGTGAATTTTTTCCGTTTATGGCCAAGTGGGCTTAATGATTACAAAAGTTCCGTTGATTTTAGCAATTGTTTTTGTACGAGGTGTCCTAAACTAAACAATGTGTTAGGCATTCTCGTAGAACAAAGGATACGCGAGAATTGTAAACACGTGCTTGTGTTCGTTCCCACGTTATTTAAGTTTTTTTTGACACCAGTTGTTAAAAGGGAAGTATTCTTATCCTAAAAAAATCACCCTTCAACATTTTTTCAGAATTTTACGTTTCAGGGTTCCTTATAGACGCAGAAAAACATGTTTTCTCAATTCCTTCGATCGGTCTATCTGTTCGCGGCATAGTTTAAAAAACGACTTACCCGATTTACTTCAAATTTTGGTCAAAAATTAAGGGTCATATGGGGATGACCTGGTAACATTTTGGTAAAAATCCACTATGGCAAAACAAAATGGAAAAATTATTACTAAAAAACTACTTATCCGATTTATCTCAAATCTTGCACAAAAATAAAGTATTACGTAGGAATCAACTGGTAATACATTTTGATGCGAATCCAAAAAGGCGGAGCAAAATGGCGGCTTAATAAGATATTTAAAAATTCAGCCTGAAAAAAACTACTTAATGGACTGATTTCAAATTGTGTACCATAATTAATTGTGGTATAGGAATGAACTAGTAAAATTGTGGTACCAATTCAAGATGGCGGAACAAAATGGCGGCCAAATAAAATGTTTGTAATCGTGAAAAAATTACGCTCTCAAGTTTAACATATCTTCACGTTTTATTGTCTTTAGATGCCAAAATATATGTTTTATCAATTCCGCTGGTCCGCGTGTCGGTTTGTCTCTCTGTTCGCGGCATAGCTTAAAAACCATTTATCAGATTGACTTCAAAATTTAGTAAAAAATGGGAATGACCTGGTAATATCCAATAAGCCGGAACAAGATGGCGGCCTAGTAAAAATATTACTTAAAAAACGAATTATCCAATTTACCTCAAATTTTGCACAAAAATTAAGTGTTACCTAGAATTGAACTGTTAACATTTTGGTATGAATATAACATAGCAAAAAAAATGGCAGCCTAATAAAATATTTAAAAAATCAGCGTGAAAAAACTATTTATTAGATTATTTTCAAATTTTCTGCAGGCATTAGGAGTTATATAGAGATAAACTGGTAAAGTTGTGGTACGAATTTAAGATGGTGGAACAAAATGGCGACCAAATAAAATTAAAAAAAAATCTTATTCCATTGATTTTAAATTTTGCAGAAAAATTAAATGTGGTATAGAGATAAACTGGTACGAATTCAACATGACGTAACAAAATGACGGATTTTAAAATATGCTTAAAAATCAAGTGTGGTTTAGATAGAAACTGGTAAAATATTGGTAGGAATCGGATATGATGTAACAAAATGGCATCTTTCGCCACATGGAAGAACTGGATGTCAAAATGGAGGACAAACTTTATTCGGCCAAAGTTAATGCTATAAACTTGAAAGTCGAAAATAACGAGCAGTACAATCGATTCAATAATATAAGAATTTACGCAGTAAAAGATAATAGCGGGGAAAATCAAGAAACTCTTCTAAACTCCATTCAAATTCGAGGTAGACTGCATGTATACAAAATTTATTGTGCATGTAATACGCCTTTAAAAGTTTGCTAAATACTTATAATTGGCCACATTTATTTAAAGGCGTATTACACGCACAATAACTTTTTTTACATGCATTCTATCTTGAATTTGAAAGCACAGGTTAAAGTTTTAAAATGGCAAGAACCGAGCAGTGTCTCATATTATTTGCTCAAATATCTATGTAAAGAAAAAGATGGTGAAGGAAACCTAAATAGTGATAAGAGAAGATTTTACTCCATCTAAATTAATTTTAGTCAAGCAAGTAGTTGATAAGCATAGGATCACAAGTGGTGATTCAAAATGGTAAAGTTTTTTTCTTATCGATATTTAATGGTGTTTTGTCGTTTTTTTATTGCCATTGTCCTCCGAGGCGAATGGCTTATAATACACATGATATTTTCACAACATTAATACTTATTTAAATGTTTACTTTCACATTTGCAGTGTTAAACATTTTATTTTTAGTTAAGGAATATATTTTGGTTCTGATTGTATTGTCTGATATTGTAACACGTCAGTGTAGTTAATAATTTAAAAAGTACAACGGAATATTATAATATTTTTATACAATTTTTAGCCTTGTAGAATTGTAATATTAAGGGAATCCGGAATGCACTTTGTATTATTTTTCTTGCATTTTACGTTATTATTACAGGACATCCTCGACGTTGGAACCGATGACGCTCTGTCTGAATTGTTGGTAGGACATCAATATACCATCAATTTTAAATAAGTTGGTTGACATAAAGGATGTAATTTACACTAATTATATCTATTTCAGAATAGTGGCTATTCGCTGATGTGCCCGATTCGGCGGTTTGTATATCTCTTATACTGTTTTTATCTAGGATCGCTTAACTAATAGGGTGGTGGTGTGATTATATGTGTGAAAAATTGTTTATAGATTAAAAGGCTCAGGTGGGTATCAAGATCGTTTGGTTGAACGCAAAAATTTTCGAAAAGTGTGAGCAGTGTATTTACTGCCACCGGGAGTAAAATATAGATTTTTCTGTTTAATCAAATGTTCTCATATGTTTAGGAGATTTTAATGTTTTTTTTTTAAATCCAACAACACCGGACTATAAAAATCTACTTGCGATCTGCTAGTTTTTAATCTTTACCAAGTGATCTCGAAGCCTACACGAGTTAGACTTGGTACTGCTACCATGCTGAATTTAATTTTCATAAATAAACGATCATTCGTTGATAGTTAGATCGGATGTATAGTCGATGTACATTATTTATCAGATGATAAACTTGAGCGATATATTTATTAAAGAAACATGAATCATATGAACATAGCTGAGTTATTTGTAAGTGCTTCACATAGATTGGGACGCTATTTTTCGTCTAGCCGATATCAATGAGAAACAATTTTTGAAAATAAAATTATGAAGCTATATGATATATATGCGCCTGAAAAAAAAGTACGCCCACAGAAAAAAAATCAAATCAAGTTTCCCCTCCGAACCAAACGAATTTCAAAAATAGATATACCATTATTTTGCACACAATAAATAAAATTTTGCACACCCCTAAAGAGAAAGTAAAGCAGTTTTTTAAACGGGGGGCAAACTTGACCATTCCCCCCCTTCCTTCAAAATATCTAAATGTTTTTATGTCAATCGATTCACCTAATTTTGCACACTTATTTTTAAATTTTGCACACCCTTCTAGAAAAAGTTATGGCGTGTCGAAAATTTGCATTTTCACCCTGTCTGTCATGGAGCTGAAAAACTTCTATGCTATGCCAGTTTTTTCAGCTATACCGCGAACAGACCGACAGACAGAAGAAATTGAGGAAACATGTTTTTAGGCACCTAGGTACCCTAAAACGTGAAGATCTAAAAAATCTTGGAGGCTGATTTTTGTAGGATTACAATACTTAGTATTGAAGTAAAAATGCATACGGGTGATTAAAAATAAAATATATTTAGGTATGTGCTAGATACGCAGATTAAACTGAAACTAACAGAATCAACCATATTATTACCTGTTGACTACTGTGATGTTGTATATGAGCTCTGTTTGATAGGTCTCGACAGAGATTACAGGTAATGCAAAACAGGCGGTATGCTACATGTACAAAACTACAACAATAATAACAACGGGAAAACAACGACACAAACACAACAATATTTAAAAAAAAAATAAATCTCTATAAATGTTCAAAGTTATTTCCATTTTATTCAATACATTTAACAACCCGTTTGCTCAACTACCGTCTTATCTTAAATAATTACCGATATTCTCGAAACCGTTCCACAGCATTCACAATTTTATTCCATAATTCTTCCGAGTGTTCACTGCTTCTTCCTACATAAGTGATTTAACATATCCCTATACACAAAAATCAAATGGATTGAAATCGGGGCTCCGTGGCGGCCAAGGGATCTGGCTTTCATGGCTTATTCAGCGATGAAGAAATTTAATAATTAGGTAATCTCTGACAGGTTTAGGGAAGTGTGCTGGGGATCCATCCTGCATGAATAGCATGTTTTTTGTCTTAGTTCGAAAAAAAATTATCAAAATATTGCGGTAACTATGTTTGCAGAAAATTGAGGTATATTTTCCCGTTTAAATTAGGAGGTAATGCGAAAGGGCCCAAAAACATGATTATCAATAATGGTACAACAAACGTTATGTTAAAACGACATTCGGCTATTAAGTGCGGATTTTTTAAATTATATGCATGTTTATTTCTAAAGTTGAAAACGCCTCTACGTGTAAACGTTTCTTCATCTGTAAATAATATTTTGTTTAAAAAAAACGGGTCGGCATTGTGCTGGATACAACAGAAACGAATATCAGTCTAGCTGGCAAATTAGTTGGCAATAGAATCTGCACTGGCGTGAAATGAAATTGATACAATCCTTCTTCATGAAGAATTTTGGAAAGGGCTAACTTGCCTACATCAGTTCTCGCAGAAAGGTGTCTTACACTTAATTCAGTGTTTTGGTTATGAGGATCAGACTTTCTTTTTCCTAGTCGGGAGTTATAGTCTTAGGGCGTCCTGCAGAATGTCATTTGGGACGAAAAGAGCCTGTTTCTCCCATTCGGTCATAGAGGTTCTTAAAAATTTTAAAATTTGGTGTCTGCTTTCAAAAACTATGTGAAACACGTCATGTCATGTCAACAAACACTAGCAAAGTTTAACAGTAACTAAGTGTTTAGCTTTTGTTACTGCAACTGGCTTAATAACAGCCTAGTTCGATACAAATTTTACATTTGAAAGGTGTATTGAATAATTGATACGCAGATATCTTGAAAACGGTCACTCGGACATTTACAAAGTATACCTTTTTTACATAAAAAAAGTGGATAATACATAGCCCCGATTGTACAAAACTTAATTGCTGTTTAGAATATTTAACCGAACTTTCGGGTTGGAAAAGCTGCTTAAAGAAATCTAGGAACTCGCTATCAAATTTGACATTCCGTGGAAAATTCCAAACTTTAATTGAGCTTTCTGCAACCAGTCATTAATCTTTTATATTCGGGCTAGTACACCGTGACACAAAAAAGTTATCTCATTTTAAATAGATTTAATGCACCGTAAGTGTCGCCCTCTACAAGTGGCATCTGAACTAAGAACATATTTGAAATTTTCGCCTCAAAGAACCTCCGAATTCCTAATTTCGTGCCCTTCTGTCGCTCTGTTGATAAATTATAAGGAAAAACCAAACGAAAGTTACAGCTTTACCACCCTATATCTCGATTATTATCAACTTTTGGACTGATGTAAGTTTGGTTAATCGCAATATTTTTACCCAAAGAATCGGCAGTTTTGCTGTGTACCATTAATTAGCGGACACCCTGTATATTACATTTAGATTTACCTATTAATTGTAAGAATTTTGTTTATATGACATATCATTTACCAATATTTAACTGTTTTCGAGATATTTTATGGAATAAAGAACAATACATTTAAAAACCTTGTCTAATTTTTGTAACAAATAATATAAGATACCAACATGGGTTCTAGTGTCCAAGCGCCTATGCAAATAATTGATTGTTTAAATTTTGTTAAACAAGTTTCTGAAGCCCAAGATATTAAAAAATATATGGCACGCGTACTTGTCATACCCAAATCCGTTAGAATTGCCGCTGATTCTACCTACCTGAAATAAATGCAAATATAATCTATTAAATTTCAATTTGACCATTGGTTGTTCATTATTCACAACTGAAACTGACATAATAAACTAACACACGTTGGTAAACTTGTCCAAACAAATCCGATACGTAATTTACTTTTACTTAATTTAGCCGACTTTTATAACACTTTTCGTTACTTGCAGAAACATGAAAACTATAGGAGTTTTGACATGTTACTTCGGTACTGCTTGAGAAAAGTGGGAGGGTACCTTTCTGCCACAAGATGCGTTTTTGAAACGAAGCTTTACATACATAAGTTTGTGGCTATATTTGTTATAACGTGCTGTGGAGGTTTTTTTTTTCGTAACGAGCTTATTTTAAGTAGAAACTCTGTGATATGAACAAAAAAATGACGCCGGTAATAAAGATCGGAGTTCGGGCTTTAGTCAAAAGAAGCGCAACCCTAGAATTTTCTTCTCAGATTGAAGTGGCACCAGGTACTAGTTCATCAAGTTCTTTCGAAGGAAAAAGAAGAAAAATCGTTGTTAGGATGACTTTGTAGGTAGTATTTTTGAATATATATTTGCTCGTTTTTGAAAGGTTTTCATAAAAACCGCATAAATTCTCCCCAAGCGTTCAGCTCAGGCTTTCCATGGATCACGGCTAACTTAATTATTCAATAACAGTAATTATCTATTACTATCTATATTACGGTATATTTTCAACTCTTTCATCTTTATTTTAATTGGATTTATGTATTTAATATTTAACAATGTCAGTAATAACTTAAAGCAACAAAAAGATGTACCTAAACTTATTTTTTTTTAAATTGGCAAATTCGCCATTATTCGCAACTTCCCTCGTGACGAATTCCACCATGCTCACAGTTTGATATATACATATAATTATTTGATAATAACTTTATAGGTATTATATAAAAGGGCTTTATTACCAAAGTACTTGCAAAATACCTTATAAAAACTTTCGTTGCATTAAGAAAATTTGAAATATATATATATATATATATATATATATATATATATATATATCTGTGTTATAAGTTTTTATTACTACATATTTTCTGTCACATATCTAACATTCAGAATGAAACAATTTTACATTTCTTATTTTCATAATTTTTATTTGACAATGTTTTTAAATTCTCATACATACATTCATTCACCTTCCATTCGTACTCAAATAAACCTACTGCGATACTTTAATATACTTTTTTAATTTTGTTTTGAAATTATTTTTATTTCATTATTTTTATTTTTTTTATTTTTCACAAAGTACCTACTAAGCTACTGATTAATTAAAGAATTTATGGAGTTGACAGTACATTTTAACACACAAAAAAACGTAAAATAAAGGAGAAATTCTCTTTGTTAACTGTCATATATTTTTGCACTTAAGCCTGACTGTAGTTTTGTTTCGTAGTACAACTACATTATGAAAACGCAATGAATAAAAATCGGTAGATTGTCTTTTACCCACAACTTCCCTCGTACATAATTCCACTACTTATAATAAAGAATTTACATAGATATACTTCTTTGATAATAAATTTGGACAAATCCTATAAACTGTAATTTCAATTTTTATTTAGTTTTTTATTATTATTATTTATTTTTTATAACATTCACGTAGACTACAAGAAATAAATTATGTTTTCCTTAATAAAAGCAGGGTTTTATTCGAGGAAGTGGAATTTTACTGAATATTTAAAAATTTTATTAGGCCGCCATTTTGTTTTGCGAAATATAATTCGCACTAAAAATTTACCAGTATATATCCCTGTCTAAAACTTGATTTTTGTGCAAACTGTCAAATTAATTGGATAAGTAGTTTTTTTGTACTGAATGTTTAAACATTTTATTAGGCCGCCATTTTATTCCGCCATAATAGATGTACATGAAAATTTTACCATTTTATCCCTGTATCTCATTTTATTTTTGTGTTTGTTTGTTAATAATGATTTTTTTCCGTTTTGTGAGGCCACTATTTTGTTCCGCCATATTGAATTTTTACCAAAATGTAACCATTTCATCCCCATATGACCTTTGATTTTTGACCAAAATTGTCAAAAAAAGTCGATCGGATAAGTAAGTAGTTTTTGAGAAGTTAACGCGGTTTAGTTGCATAGCAGTGAATACAACTTTTTGTCTTATAAATAATGTGCTAAAAAGCTTCTTCTCATATTGTAGCCATGGAGAAGGTAGCAAAGATAAGCGAAAGCTATATATATATATATATATATATATATATATATATATATATATATATATATATATATATATATATATATATATATATATATATATATATATATATATATATATATATATATATATATATATATATATATATATATATATATATATATATATATATATATATATATATATATATATATATATATATATATATATATATATATATATATATATATATATATATATATATATATATATATATATATATATATATATATATATATATATATATATATATATATATATATATATATATATATATATATATATTCCAACATTTGCTTTTTGGTTTACATTTCGACCTTGCTCTGGTCTTTTTCAAAATCTAAAACAAGGAGTTCGACATGTCATTATACATTCTAATTTTTAGAAAAAATTGTCTTTACATACATGCTAAAATTATACTAATTTACATAAACAAAAAACTTACCACAAAGAACGTAGGTTAGTCCTAAAGAGATTATATATAGATTTATAAAAATACACGTTCACATTTTACGAAAAAACACACAATTTGCAGCAGATATTTGGCCTGCAGATCGAACAATTGCTATTTTAATAATGAATGATATATTTTACTTAAACTGTTTATATCTTTTTTATGATTTATAGCGTTGGATTTTTTTTGTATTTCTACCATTTCCAGAAATTCTATTTTTTTGGTATTTACTTCAGTTCTTATGAGTTTTGTGTTGTAATCGAAAGAATCCTTTTTTGAGGTGTCGTGGGTTATTAAGGCAGTAGTATTTTTTATCGTAATTGTGGCTCTTCAATCTATTTTCTAGATACTGGTAGTTTGACCAATATAATATACACCGGAACAGTCGTTGCAAGGGATTTGATAAATGACATTGCTGTGTTTGTTTTTCGGGGTCTTTGTTTTAAGTCTTGTATAATGTCTGTCAAGTAAGTTAAAACCTTTGTGGCACACTGTTATATCCTGTTTTTCTAGAAGTTTTTTGAACTGTTCTGATAAGCCTTGTATGTACGGTAGGGAGAGGTAGTTTTTCTTAGTTGAGCTGTTTGTTGTTTTTTTATTAGTTTTCATTGTAGTGTTGTAGAAATTATGAATCATTTTTTTGAAAATTTGGTCGACTAATTTTTTAGGGTAGTTATTTTTAAATAGGGCATTTTTGCTTTTATAATGACTCTCTTTCTGTATTCGGTATTCGGAGTCAGAAAGAGCGATAGCACGATCCGCCAAACCAATTATACGGATTTTTTTTGGCACTTTGGATGACAGGAAAGAAAATTTAGATACCTTGCTGACCAGGTTTTTTTTGTAAACACACAAGAGGTTTACATCAAACGTGAGCCCGAAGATGAGCAATTTTTAGACCTAGATTTTCAGTATTATAGAGGGTGAGTAAAACGGTGACATATGGGATGAATACTATATTCAAGACAGTCAGCAATCCGAAACGTCAAAAAATATGATCACCAATATGTACGTAAATATAAACATTATCTTCAGCTTATTGCAGCCATCGTCGGATCTCTCCATTCCTCTCTATTTTCTGCTCTATGTGTTCAGTTAACACTTAGACTTAGTACCTAAGAACTTTTTTCTACTTTCGGTATTGGTTATACGAGCATGGAGAGAGATAGATACCCCACAAGCGTATCTCCTGCTCTTTATGTTATTGTAACTTTTTTACGAGCTTTTTAATTATGTCTTTAGTAAGAGCCCATGTTTCTGTTATAACGAAGAGGGCGTGGTTCTCTTGTATTTATTTGTTTAGTACATTCCGTAGCTCTTCGTGGCCCTTTGCAATTAAGAAGATATTGTTGCTGATGGATATATAGCGATCATCCGAAAAGGTATTTGAGTATGCCTTCGAGGACCAAATTGAATAGTGTCGAGATATTGAGTCTCTCTATCGTACGCCTTTGTGGATTCTTATTTTATTATTTTTTATTTTCATTTTTATCACCTTTTAATACGACCTGGAATGTTGCACTGTTGTTGATGTTATGTATCAGCATCGTATATCGGTGATCGATTTGCTTATTGCTTAACACATTTAGAACAGCTTTGATTTTTACGAAGTTAAACCTCTTCTTTAGACTACAAAGGCTAGACAAAGCTTGGCATTGTATTTATAGTCTTTTTCTAGTAGGGTCTGAAAACCTGAAGGTAGTCAGGTATGCTGAATTCTCTTTTAAATCCTATTTGTTCTCGAAGCTAATCTAATTTATTATACATAATGTATGTTAGATAGAGATATAAATGACCACGTTCTCTCTATGAAAATGGTTTTCTGAGTGTTACAATCGTTGCAGCAACTCGGTTGAATGTTAGACGTACTAAAAATATTCGTGTGGAATTTTTGCCTACTTGCCGTTTTCACTCATAATATTTTTCATTCGGAATAATTTGGCGTAACCCAATTTTTACTTCCCTCATAAAAGGAAGTATTGTAATCGTGGAAAAATCTCCCTCCGAGATTTTTTAAGATCTTTACGTTTTAGGGTCCCTTGATGACGAAAAACATGTTTTCTCGATTTCGTCGGTCTGTCTGTCTGTCGGTCGGTCTGTCTGTCCGCGGCATGGCTAAAAAATTACTTACCCGATTGACCTCAAATTTTGGTCAAAAATTATTGGTCATATGGGGATGACATGGTAACATTTTCGTAAAAAATCCAATATGGGTGAAACAAAATGGCGGCCTAGTGAAATGTTAAAAAAAATATTACTAAGAAAGTGCTTATCCAATTTATCTCACATTTTACATAAAAATCAAGTATTATGTAGGAATTAACTGGTAAAGTTTTGGTACGAATCCAAGATGGCGGAACAAGATGGTGGCTTAAAATATTTAAAAATTCAGCCTGAAAAAACTACTTAATGAACTGATTTCAAATTGTGTGCTATAACTAATTGTAGTACAGAGATGAACTAATAAGTGTCGTACTAATTCAAGATATTCGAACAAAATGGCGACTAAATAAAATTTTTGTAATCTGAAGAAATCACCCTGTCAGGTATTCGCATTTTGGCGTCCCTAGATGCCAAAAATATGTTTTATCAAGTCCGTCGGTCCTTCTGTCGGTTTGTCTGTCAGTTCGCGGCATAGCCTAAAAACTACTTATCAGATTGACTTCAAATTTTAGTCAAAAATTAAGGATTATATGGGCATGACCTGGTAATATTTTTGTTAAAATCCAATATGCCGGAACAAGATGGCGGCCTAGTAAAACGTTAAAGAAATTATTACTAAGAAAACTAATATAATTTATCTCAAATTTTGTACAAAAATCAAGTATTATGTAGGAATCAACTGGTAAAATTTTGGTATGAATGCAAAATGGCGGAACAAAATGGCGGTTTAACAAAATATTTAAACATTCAGCCTAAAAAAACTACTTACTGAACTGATTTCAAATTGTGTACCACTACTAATTCCAGAATAGAGATGAACTAGTAAATCTATGGTATTAATTAAAGATGACGGAACAAAATGGTGGCCAAATCAAATTTTGGTAACCTGAAAAAATCACCCTCTCATACATATCTTCACGTTTAAGCGTCCCTAGATGACAAAAAAATGTGTTTTATACATTCCGTAGGTCCGTCTGTCGATTTATCTTTAGGTTTGTCTGTATGTCCGTTAGTTCGCGGCATAGCTTAAAAACTTCTCATCAGATTGACTTCAAATTTTAGTCAAAAATGAAAGCTCATATCGGGATAACCTGGTAATATTTTGGTAAAAATCCAATATGCCGGAACAAGATGGCGGCCTAATGAACGTTAAAAAAAAATTACTTAAAAAAACTAATTATCCAATTTGCACAAAAATCAAATTGTGTACCATAACTAATTGCAGTATAGAGATGAGCTAGTAAAACTGTAGTACTAATTCAAGATGGCGGGACAAAATGGCGGCGAAATAAAATGTTTGTATTCTCAAAAAATCACCATATATCTTCGCGTTTTAGCGTCCCTAGATTCCAAAAACTATGTTTTATCAATTCCGTCGGTCCACCTATCGTTTTGGCTGTCAGTTCGCGGCATAAAAACTACTCATCAGATTGACTTCAAATTTTGGACAAAAATTAAGGCTTATATGGGGATGACTTGGTAATATTTTGGTAAAAATCCAAAATGTCGGAACAAGATGGCGGCCTAGTGAAACGTAAAAAAATTAATGCTAAAAAAACTAATTATCCAATTTACCTCAAATTTTGTAAAAAAAATCAAGTATTGCATAAGCATGAACTGGTAACATTTTGGTATAAATATAAGGTAGCAAAACAAAATGGCGGCCTAATAAAATATTTAAAAAATCAGTCTGAAAAAAACTACTTATTAGAATAATTTTAAATTTTGTGATGGCATTAAGTGTGATAGAGAAAAGCTGGTGTAAAGTTGTGTTATGAATAACAATATTAAAAAAATTAACGTAAAAAATCTTATTCAATTGACTGTAAATTTTGAAGAAAAATTAAATATGATATAAGGGTAAACTGGTGCGAATTCAAGATGACGTAACAAAATCGCGATGTGAAAAACTACTTATTGAATTCATTTTAAATTAAGCCCAAAATCACGTGTGGCATAGGTAGAAACTGGTAAAATATTCGTAGGGATCCAATATATTGGAACAAAATGGCATCCAATAAAAATGAAGACAGTATAATATGTGTTCCTAAATAACTATATACTGAACTAAATTGGTTCATACTTCTCTATTCCTAATAAAAAGAAATATTCATAATGAATTTTTTTCACCTTTAATTCAAACGGCTCACTCTTCCAATTTTTTATTAAACCTTAACAACATAACTCAAAATCCCACCATGTGTATCACGGATCAGTCGCGTACCACCAAACTATTGAAAATTTCCTTAGTATATATATGGCGCCTATTTGAGTACCACTTCGAGAATCTCTGTGTACCATGCACAGTTTGAGAACCCCTGTACTAAACTATTGTGTAAAGCTACAAAAATTCTCCCATGTAAGCATAGATATTGCATGTCTATCATACTCGGTATTATACCAAGTCTGGGATCGCGCCGTTTCTAGGCATGAAAACAGACCTTGTTATAGACAAAACATGCACTCGTCCAAAGCAATAAATCTTATTTTTCTGTAAATCCCGAACGTTAAATGTAAAACACAATAAAATACCTCCGTATTTCCGAGGAGCCGACACGCCAGGTTCATCGCCTTACCTTGGCTATGATAACAGAACGTTGTTTGTTACGTAGCTGCTTACTGCAAGGAGAAACGCTATCTCTCTTTTATTGTTAAACACATTGCAGAACGGCATAGACTGTCGCACGCTAGCAATAATTGTTTTAATTCGCTCCACAGACAGTGGTTTTCGGTAAAAGTGCTGTTCGATTCGTGTGTGTTTTTGTTGTTTAGTTGATTATCAGTTGATACTATGTCAAAAGTTGATTAAGAAAAAAAAATGACAATATCAGACCAGAAGTGAGTGGTCGAAAACATCATATTGGTAGTTAAATTTAAACAAGTAAACAAGTAATTTTGCAGATGGGTTGCACATCGTTTCCGTGGCTGGCAATTCGGCACAGAATTTTTGTTAAGGGATAGACTTTTTTCTGTAAAATTTATATTTGTAATGACACCTATATAATCATTTTGGAAACCATTACTCCTAACAATTTGAGCAAATATCTGTGAGAATATGAGGTTAAAATTCATCCCTTAAATAATAAAACTATTTTACTATTATAAAGTAAATGCTTCACTGCCAAAAAATAATTAGACCACACGCTTTTATTCTTAGTCAATTATTTAGGCCTGCATCGTACCAGGCTGTGAGGCAATATTGATTTTTTTCGTTTTTACTGCATTTTAATAAAAAACTGGTCATTTAACAAGTTGGCTAAGGTTACCTCCTTAAAGACGTCAAGTATGACCCTAAATGTTGGGCTTTTCTCACCGAATTTACAAATGTGCACGGCAAAAAGTTTATTGTGAAATTTTCCACAATTGTAAACATTTTAACTAAAAATTTCATATAGGGAAAATTACACTAAACCGTAATAGTTTTAATTCATATTTAGTGCATGAATTTATTACAAATTGCTTCGTTTCTTTTCTTACAAAAGTTACATCTTTTAAAGAAACTGTTAAAAATATTCTTACACAAAATTGGTGACTGGTTTTTTGGCTATTTAGTAATTTTATTTACAACCGAATTTATTAATGTATATTATTCTTTTTTACATGAACTGTAGATTTTTTTATTTAATACAACCTAATACTCCATTAATAGCCAAAATATGCATTTTACTTTCATCTTATTGTAATCAATTTTCAAATAATAATGCAAAATAAATTTTGCCACAAATTATGTAAAATATTTAAAGCAATATGGAAAACAGTTAAAACAAAATCAAAAAAGATCTAACATTTATTAGAAAATGTACTATAATATAAAATTTTTTAATGAAAAAAAATTGATTCTAACGGTGTTTAATCCCACGTAAATTATGCACTTGATCTGTTATAAATTATTTATTATCTTTTTAACTTTGTTATTTTTAGGTTAGAAAGGCATCTTTTGAAAGGCATGTCAAGAAATTATATATCCGTTTAGATCAGTGGTTCTCAAACTGTGGTACGCAGAGATTCTTAAAATGGTACGCAAGCAGATGTACGTTTTCTGAGAAATAGGCGCTATATCTGCACTAACGAAATTTTTAATATGGAGGTACGTGACTGATCCGTGATACACATGAGTGGCATGCGAGAAAAAAGTTTGAGAACCCCTGGTTTAGATATAATTACTTTAAATTTGACCATGATGAAAATCATAAATAAAAATCCTCCTCAACATACTTCGTTATACGAGGGGTAGCTGTTCTGGTAGTCTGTTTAACGTTTTCGTCCTGTGAGTAAATTTTTCGGCAGTTGTTATGGACACATACCTACGTTTATCCTGTAAGGAAGTAGGCTTTCTATCCCCTTACTTCACTTATTGAATATTTTGAATCCCTTTTTTTTTCACTGGAACTGCATCCTCTTTCTCTTCCACTTGTTCACCACATACAAGTGAAGCGCTTCGTAACAATGAATGTCTTTGACGTCTTTCTAGATCACTTTTATTAGCGTCAATAAGCAAACTCTCAAAAAATATATTGACAAACTCTTTTAAATTGTATTTTTATTTCATTAATTTTTTTTCTTAGTTATTTTCCTAAATTTTTCAGAATATTAATTATTAGGTATTCCCAAGTATTCTCACACGGAAAGAAAAACATTGCAGACATAACAAAACAAATATTACCTTTAACTGTAATTTTTATTTCTATATAGGACAACTAAGTATTTTTAAAAGGCGTGCAAAAAATATAGTAATCTTAAATCACAATGCTTTGTTTAAAAATAAAAAAAAATACTTTCTTAAATATGAAATACATTTTACTATTTTTCCTAAGTAATATTATGTAGCTTATTTCAACATATTTTTAAATCCTATTATCCTGTTTTGTAATTGTTTACTAATAAAGAAACCTTAACTATTAATCGCTTCAAAATGAAATATGGATTCCTCTACTATCCTATATTTTAAAAGTTATAATACATTATTGTATTAGAAAAAATATATATGGTGCCGTTTAAAATACAATTTTTTGTAAATTTCACTAGACTAAATATTAAATTTTAAAAATATTACGCTGTAATCCAAATCATTCTGATTATAAACTGTAATAATAATTATTGAAAATGTAGGAAAAAGGTGACAGTCAATCAGATGCTGTTAGATAGTGAGATAGCAAGACAATTTATGTAATACCTCTCTCTCGTAACTCAGCTGCACTTTCCAAGACAATCTTCATATCAAAAACAGAAAATATAATTTTCGTACACATGAAAACAATGATTTATTTCTTTTCTTGGTTATGGTTATGTTGAAATACAACTTCGACATTAACGCCACTCAGATATACACTATACATTTATAAGTAATATATCTACATTGTTCCTTTCCCTCTCTAGGGAAGAAAAGTACGTGTCGTTTGGAAAGGGCAACTTTCGCTCTGCTACTTTGTAGTCAAGAAGTGAACTTGATTAGCAAGTGTGACGAACACATATCCATCCCCCTTTTCAATGGTGATTTTACCCTCCACTGATTCCCACTACTAGTTTACCCCTCGTAGCTGCTAGAGTCAACCGACTATGTAGCAGCAAGCAAGCAATGAACTATTACCGACATTATTAAAAATGAAACACGCTTGTTGAATTTCCAGCGCAGACTAATTTTATTAATAACTATATAAGAGAAAATTATCAATAAGCATTTCTGCTGATGTGTTAAAATAATATCGCCTATATAAGTACAGAGGCGCAACAACAAACAGCATTTTGGGTTATACAATTTCAACACTCCCACTAACACAAAATGATGATCAAAAATTTACTTTAATGGATGTGTTATACCCAACAAATCCAAAAACTTATAATGTTTAACTGATGCCAAACCCTTTGTAAGAATATCGGCTGGCATGTTCGCTGTATCTAAATACTTAACTTACCGAAAATGCTATATCAGGTCTAGTCAAAACAGCGAGATACATCAAAGAACCGATCAGTTGCTGATATGGCAATTCCGTGTTACATGGCTTTTCTGTTTTTGTAAGATTTACATTGACTTCCATAGGCGTACAAACAGTCTTGCAATCCAACATATTAAATCGTTTTAAAAGTTGATTTATATATTGCTCTTGATCTAAACAAATCGTTTTCTTGTTTTTATCAATACTAACTCTCATACCGAGACATTGCTTAACTTGCCCTAAGTCCTTAATCTTAAAATGTTGCCCTACCTCAAGTTTTAAATTATTTGTTTCGATCTTATCATTGGAAAAAATAAAAAAATCATCAACGTATACTGTTATAAAAGTCAACAAATTACCTCTGCTCTTAGCAAACAAACAAGGTTCATGATCAGATTTCTTATAACCTAAATTCTTAAAAACAACGTCAACTTTTATGTACCATGCCCTAGCAGACTGCTTAAGTCCATAGATATCTTTATTCAATTTCAAAATGTTATTTTTATCATGAGTTTTAAATCCCTCTGGTAACATCATAAAAACATTTTCTTTTAGAATGCCATTCAAAAAAGCGGTGGTAACATCTAAATGTATGATATCTAATTCTAATTTCACAGATAAGGCTATTAACAATCTAAGGGTGGAATGTCTTACAACAGGTGAAAAGGTTTCATCAAAATCGATACCTGGTTTTTGGGAAAAACCCTTCGCAACTAACCTAGCACGGTACCGCACTTTGTTTTCACAATCAATTTTCTTTTTAAACACCCACTTGCACTGCACAATTGTCTGTTCTTGAGGAATGTCAACCAGCTCCCTTGCTTGGTTTTCCTCGAAAGATTGCAGCTCTTCTTCCATTGCCCTTCTCCACTGGTCACCATCAGGTTGTGATAAAGCCTCTTTAACAGTTTCCGGATCAGTGTTCACATCAGAATTTTCTGAGTAAATGCAACTAAAACCATTTTCAAAATTTCTTGGTTTTCGCACTCTCTCAGATCTTCTTAATACAATAGGAGCCTCTTCATCAGGAGACGAATCATCACTATCATTACTGACAGCATTCTCCCAAAGTTCACCTGAGCTATTAGAGAGTAAGTCATCCTCAATTATTCCATTTGTAACATGATCTCCCACTGGAACTGATATTAGGTCATTATTATCTGCTTCTGTGTTTGCTATACTGTTCACCATGATGTTCTCTTTATCTTTGATATTTTCCATTATGGTCACATCTCGACTCGTAAAGATTGTATTTTTCGTAGCATTATATACTCGATAACCTTTAATTTCATCATCGTACCCTACTAAAATACATTTAACAGCCTTCTTGTCCCATTTTAAGCGTTTTTCTTTGGGAACATGTACCATTACTGTGCTGCCAAAAATTCTGAGATTTTTCACATCAGGCACCCTGCCTGTCCACAGTTCGAATGGAGTTTTATCAATTCCAGAAGCTAATGACCGGTTTCGTAAATAGACTGCAGTGTGAACTGCTTCTGCCCAAAATTTCTGTTCAAGGTTCGCATCAAACAGCATACACTTAGATTTTTCAACTACAGTCCTATTTATCCGTTCTGCCATTCCGTTTTGTTCAGGCGTATATGGGTTTGTTTTTTGATGGATAATTCCACAGGTTTTTAAAAATTTGTTTAACACCCTGTTACAAAACTCTCCCCCATTGTCGGATCTCAAGATCTTAATCTTTTTGCCTTGTTGATTTTCAACCATGTTTTTAAAATTTTTGAAACAATCATACACTTGGTCTTTTGTCTTTACAAAATAAACAAAAACCATACGGCTAAAGTTATCCTCAAAAATTATGAAATATTTTGATCCTCCAAGAGACACAGTGTTCATTGGACCACATACATCTGTATGTACTATTTCCAAAATATCTTTAGCCCTGTGACCCTTATTCTTAAATGGTAATCTAGGTTGTTTACCCTCGCAGCATATTTCACAATTTTTCTGCCCTATATCTAGAACACCTGGATAATTAAGTCCCTCGACAATACCATCCTTCATTTTATTCAGGTAAGCACTATTAAGGTGCACAAAATGACGATGCCAAACTTCTCCTGAAATAACCGATTTCGTCGATAATAAACACGTATCAACAGTCAATGTGTTTAGCTTATATACCCCATCCTTTAAATCAGCTGTTCCAACTAAATTATTTTGGTTATTGAAAATCTGACAGCAGTTATTCATAAACTTAACAGTGTTACCATTTCTTATCAGTTGACTTACCGATAATAAGTTCGTTGCCAATTGGGGAACACACAACACATTTTTAACAGTTATTTCGTAACTATCATGTCCAACAACAGTCGTTAAATTTACATCACCCGAACAAATAACAGGAACATTTGTCTTATTAGCCACCATAATTTGTGATATATTCGCTGAGCTTTCTATATTCTCCAGCCACTCTTTATTTGCAGTCAGATGTACACTAGCACCAGAGTCAATATACCAATCGAATTTATTGAATGATCCGTTCAGAAAAACTACACTAAAAGCGTTTGAAGTCTTCTGTTTACCAGTATCTTTATTATCCTTATTCGGGCATTTATTCTGAAAGTGTCCAATTTGTTTACATTTATAACATTTTATCTGTTTATTGACATTCGCGCCCGATTTCAGATTTTTATTAGCGTTTCGGTTGTCACGCCAATCCTGTTTACTGGCAAACGCACTTCCACTGCTACTGACATCTATTTCCATATCCAATTGCCATAATCATGGGTTGAAACTTATCTGGCAATCCGGCTAACAAAAGTGAACCAATCCATTCATCATTAATATCGAAACCTGTATAAGAGAAAATTATCAATAAGCATGCTGATGTGTTAAAATAATATCGCCTATATAAAGTACAGTGGCGCAACAACAAACAGCATTTTGGATTATACAATTTCAACAGACATAACCCTCTAGTAGCCAGTCCCTACAATTAAGGGTTGTTATCGGCTAGTCGTGGTTGTATACGAAATATACCCCTTAATCTGTATCCAATTTAATTCATCGGTTTGAATACATAAAAGCGTGGGGTTTATTGTAAAGATATTATTATAGAAGCAATTTAATATAATTGGAAATTAATAGTCGAGTGCATTCGACCATGTAGTACATAAAAAATCTCTAATATATATGATTTATGTTATTACCGAACACGTAGGTCGAAAACCGTTAATGAATATTCTAATGTTTTTCACATTGTTCAAATAAATTCAATTTCTTTGCAGTTATAATGACTGCCTTTGTCTCATATTCATTCATTTGGCTAAAGGGTCACAATAAAGGCTAATTAACTTCTTACTACTATTAATAAGTTATTATTCTAACTGCTTTTTTTAGAGAAGTTACGCAATATAAGTAGCCTGAAGCCGTTACCAAAATATGAAGAGTTACTTAAACATTTCATTATCTCTCTCCAGTAGTACTGCCTTCATACGAAAAGTACATTTCTTTTATTTGAATGGGATTCCGTCAGTTGGCCGAAAGTCAGTTTGGCCGAAAAGAGGTGTCTTGTAACACATAGTAAAAAACAGCCACGCTTGCAAGACTCCCGTACGTCGTAAAAGTCATAATAGAAATAAGACTCTTTCGCCATATAGTTTTAAGATTGCACCTCAAATCAACAATCCGTATCGCTAGGTGGATCCGGACCGGGTTAGCATAGGGTTCGTTAATAATGTCATCAATAAAGCCATAATACAAATATGACTGCTGATCCTATACGGGCGCAAGAACTAGCGTAACCTGATACTATGCAGGCGCCACCAATTGCGCATGATATATTTTTTCTTCATCATGGAAAAGATTCATAGTTCAAGGTGAAATATATACTGTAGCCTGTATCTCTATTAATTTTTTTTGGATGCTTATATATTTCAAAGGACTCTTTAATTTTCCGTTTACAGAATACCGAGTCTGCAAGAACTTTGGCTTCTTTTACATTGCCCAAGTTGGTGTCCAGATACTTTCTAATACATCGTCCATGTTCCTTCATTGAGCCTCTGGATATGGATCGTCCAGTTTCTCCAATATAGACATCACCACAAGAATAAGAATTGCATATACTCCATCCTTTTGAAAAGGAATAATGTCCTTAAGGGATCGTAAACATTGCGAATTCCAAACAATCACCAAATAGGAATAAATAATCTTAAGTTGATTAAAAATATATGTCATAATAATACCCTATAGTCTCCTCTATTGTTTACTTGACAACGGTGCAGTCGTGCAACCAAGTGTGACCACATTTACCTATAAATAGTATCTGTTAGGATAAGTTACTTTAGTTTATATCATCTGCTGATGATTCTAACTTGGTTAGCGAAACGCGCGTCTAGAAGTTGTGGTATAGTGTGGTTAGAACTCTTGTTTATTTTGATCTATATTTTGTAATGGTTGGGTGAGGCTGTTTTGGGCATCGGCTTCCAAATGTCTATATTTAAGGAATAAATAAAATATTATTTTTTAATTTTTAGCGATTTTTTTAAGTCGGTTCTATTTTTTTTAAATATTTTATTACTTTTCAGATAAGTTGAAAGATAGGGGAAATACTAGAGGGATCCCAAAATACAAAATTTTTTATTTCGCCGTGTTTCTCAGAAACGAGTTATGAAAATTTTGTGTGGGGATCTTTCGTTTCACAAAAAAGAAGCACAGTGCCTCGAGAATCGCAACCCCTATCTATTCAAATAACTGAGATACCCCGTAAAATGTTCGAAAACTGGACACCCTGTTAGACTGACTATCAGTAAAGTGTATTTGCAGTCATATCTTCAATGGGCAGGCCATGAAGGCTAAAATATTAAAATAATACCGTAGTTGCCTTAAGTACAGGAGGGCAAATTTGTTGATTTGTTGAACTCTTCATTGATTTAAAAAAAAAACTTTTTTGTCTGCTAAAAATTTAAAAAGACTGGGATTGCATGTGCTAGTTTTCATCTAGCTTCTAATTTAGTTTATTTGCATACTTTCGTCGATTTAAATTATCGTTCTATAAATAGGATAATAAATGTTTTACAATTTTTTTTAGCCTTGGCACACCCACAACTGGAATACTGAGATTGTTTACTTATTTGGTACTAAACAAATACCAATTAAAAGTTGAAACAAATTATTTGAACTTCTAAAGATAAATTCATTTTTAGTACTTTGTTTAAGATAAGATTTCAGTTGAAATAATCATATTTATTTATAAAGACCAACTAAAATTCGAGAAAATATAAGTTAAGGTGTAGTAGGTCAAAAGATAATAAAATATAATGAATCAACTGGTTTTATTTAATTCATATTCTAGGAATGTGATTTGTACTATTTGACATTACATTTCCGCTGAGATGAATTAATTGTCTGATGTTTGTCCTTCCAAAAATAGACTTCGCTATCATCTTAAATATTGTCATACTCCTAGCCCTAAACCTGCTTTACATTCTCATTATAAAAACTGGAGGCGCAGGGCAACCTTAAGGGATGATTCAACAGTGTCTCTTTTAGCCATAGATTCATATCGCTTTTGATTCATAATTAGAGTCGTGGACAAATAATTCATAAAAGTTGAAAAATGACATTTTATTCCATCTTGAAAATTCGACTCTATAAAGTCATGCGTTAAACTTGCTAACTTGATCACAAACATAAATTTAAAATTTTCAAGATGGAATATAATATTATTTTTCTCTTTTTAGTGCATTTTTCGTCCTTTTTAGTTTTATTTATAGGAGTTTTATTGTAAAAGCCAGGTTTAACAAATAACTATTGGGTCCACTGCATATGTAATAATCAATCTTCAATAATTGAATAATTTATTTACTTTTTTCATTTATGTCCTTTAATCCCGAGTGGGAAGTAGGGCCTCAACAAATGAACGCCTTCGAACTCTGTTCTGAGCCATCGCCTTAATCTCTCCCTAAGATTTTTTCTTCAGTTATTTCCTTTTCGACTGTTTTACGCCAGGAGTTTTTTGTCCGGCCCTTCTTGGGTTTTTCTGGTCCAATCCAGCCGTATTTTCGTTGTTTAATTGCCAAGTGGACTCGGGTTTGGTGGCATAATTGCCAAATGTTTTCATTAGAGATGGTGTTTGGCTAGTGTATGTTTAGGATGTACCTGGACAGCAGTTGGTGAAGGTTTGAGTTGCGGACATTTTCCAAGTTTGACACCCATACAGGAGAATCGACTTAACGTTGGACTCAAATATTTTTATTTTTCAGACTCTTCAGACTGATAAGAAATATTAATTTATAAACCAAACCATTAGTCGTCGTTTTGCTGCAGTGGGTTCCGGAGTTGTGTATTTGCGTTTTTTGTTTTTCTGAATAATCCTTTTTGAATTTTTTTTAAAACTCCGAGACCTGCTAAATGTCCTTTGTTCTTTTACTTGTTTGCCACCTTGTGTTTTAATGTATTGCAGTGGTAATCATCATTTGTGTTCTATGGAAGTATAATTATATTAGTTGTATTTTTTACGTGAGCCTCTAATTCTAAGGAATTAGGTAAGTGAAATGTCACAAATAATAATACTTATGAACTCTGGGTTTCCTTTTATTATTGTTATTTAATTTGTCTTTTTATGTTGTTGTGGTTACCTTTTTGTTCGTATTTATTTGTTTTCCATATGTATATGGTTTATATTTAAGAAAAAATCTATTTAAAAATAAAAAATAATAACTCTTTAGTATCGAATAATTATATTTCCTAAGACTAAAACAAACATTGTTTTTTTAGATTAATTTAAAAATATTCAGTTAGTGTTGTTAGCCTTGTGATACTTTATTAAATTTTTGTTTGTATCCTATGAGCGGCCATACTGTAATAAAAAAAAATTATCTCTTTCAGCCTTGAAGAAGACGACAAATAAATCGTCGAAACGTCGGCCAATTTTTAAAAAACTGAGGTTTGATTTATGTCCCTAACCCGCTAAACACCATCTTGAATTTAAATTGAGGGACGCTACTTTCACACGCCATGCATTTTTATTTTTGTTTGTCTCCTGAGTTGGTGAGATCTCTAAATGTGTCTTAACTAGGCAGACGCTCATTTGGCTTTATCTATTATTCTTTTAACACCTATGTTTGTGTCCCCGTTTTCAGAAACCTTACTGCCTAGATATAAAAATGTTTCAACACGTTCTATTGGTTGGTTGTTTATTATTAGCTGCCATTCTTGTTACTATTTACTCCCGTTTTCTTAGTTTTCCCTTTGTTGATTTTCAGCCCTACTTTTCTGCCTTCTTCCTTAAGATCTCTGATTTTGCCTTCCATATCATTGAAGTTGTGGGAGAGTAAAGTCATCTACGTAGTCGATGTATTCTGTTTGTCATCTTCCATCTAAAGCCTCTGTGTTTTTCTTTATTGGCCTTTCTCATGACCTTCTCCAAGTTCATCAGGAAAATAATAGGTGAGAGCAAGCAGTGAGTTTGTTTTGGTGTATTACCTGACATTCATAATCATCGTAACTTTCTTTGATGATGTTCACCAATTTGGTGGGTACACCATATCTTGTAAGATTGACCAAATGATGTTTCTGTGGATCGAATCGATCGCCTTTTTGAAGTAAATAAACGACAGATAGACGGGCGTTTGGAACTCAGCGCTTTGTTCCAAAATAATCCTCAAAGGATTGATGGGGTCTACGCAAGAACAGTCTTTCCCAAATCCAGCTTGTTCATCTCGTAGTTTTTTATCAATAGCATATTTTATTCTGTTCAAGATGTTTCTCATCAATATCTTACTAGGCATGGTTAGAAGAGTTATACCCCTCCAGTTCTTGCACTCTGTCAGCTCTCGTTTCTTTGGTAACTTCACCAGCAAACCTTTCTTACATTCTATTGGGATTTGGTATGCTTAATCTCTGGTGGAAGATTGTCCACAGCTGATGCTTTGCCACTCTTTAACTCTTTTATAACTTTGACTATTTTTGCTTTTGTTGGTGTGCTTTCAGGGATGTTTGTGCAAGGTGTTATATTGAATAATAAGATGTCTTATTCATACACTGGTTGCTTACATACTTTTTCGTGATAGAATGGTGAAAGCATATATTGTTCAATTTCGAGTTGCGTAAACAGTTCAAAATGGCGCCATTCCTCCATTTTTAACATTTTTTCAATATGCTTGCTATGGGGTCACTCCGGCAGTATCCTGAATATTCCCTGAAAATGTCATCCAAATTGGTCAAACCATCGCGCAATGATCGACATACATATACATAGAAAAATATATATGGTCGAATTAATAACCTTCTACTTCTATGTTTTTCTTCAATAACATTTCTGGACTAATGGAAAAGGCAAAACAAGGTCTGCTGGGCTAGATAGTAAAAACTAAATAGCTAAAACTCTTAATATACAATGGCTGTAAATTGTATGAGAAGTACCATTGGTCGTTTGTGGCAGTGTTATATAGAGACTGGTGAAGTAAGAGAGACATATCTTGGTCCTAGTAGGGTAACTGAGCCTTTACATGACTGATTTATCCGCATTCAAGCGATTCAGAATCGAAATCTGACAACCGCCCAATTTAGAAATGAGTTGCAAAATGTACACCAAGTAAATATCAGCATTCGAACTATTTGAAACAAATTTCACGAGTATGGGTTTCGTGACGGGCGCCACTTGAGTTCCTGTTTTATCACGAGGAAATGAGGTAAGCAGATTAGGAAACGCAGGTGATCACGCTAATTGGGAGGCTCAAGAGTGTTCTTGACCGATGAATCCAGGTTTGGTTTGAGGCCAGTTTCTAGAAGAATAAGGGTATGCAGGCCAGGAAATGAAACTTTTTTGAAAATTGCCCAAGAGGTACGAGTGCAGAACACTGATAATTTGGGCTGGAGTGAATATCGGCTGTCCGACTGTTCTTCTTGACGAGGGCTGTCTAACACCTAATCCATATCCTGAACCCATTTTTCTTCCTCGGGCGTCGAAAATCGAGTATGAATTTATTCATATGCCAGACAATGCCTGTCCACGTGTAGAAGAGTTATTTTTTTGTTTTTCTAAAACTGTAGGCTTAGTTGAAACAACAAAATAATTTTCACTTCATCATTGTCACTTTTTCTTCTATACAAATTGATGAGGTTAGTTTTTCAATCCGACGTTTCGGAGTCGGGCGACGATCATCAACTTTTTTAATTTAAATACGGACCTGGATTTTTTACTTCATTATTCGATAACTTTTATAACCTTCAATTATGACAAGAAAGTCATATACGATTTGAATTGTTTGAGAAAATCCGTATTATTTAAAGACGGCATCTACTGACCACTAATAGAATTATTGTAATCGATTCATCCAAAACGTTTGAAAGAAAAAAGTTTGACCTTTCTCTACCACTTTATTTTAGAAAACAGAAAAAAAAGTTGCATAATTAGGAAAATTCAAGAGAAAAATCAGCATTTCTATTTTTGAGTTGCTGTTACACCCCTAGCGGCAATTCTTCGAACTTAAAAATAATTTCCATCGATTTTTCGTGGCCGATTTACCCGTAAATATTCTTTCACCTTAATTGTGTGATCAACGGTTATGGAGTTATAGCCGGAGACCATTTTTAATTAGACAGTCGGCATATAAAATATCAATATCATTTTGTTTCAGATCTGATGGTACGGAAGCTCCCATCATAGAGGAACCCCACGACGGTACCAATTCGGAGAAACCGAAACAACAGGTCCGATATGGAGAACTGGTTATTTTAGGGTAAGCAGTTTTTTTTAAATTATCTTTATGAACTGTAGCGGCCAGGACCCTCCTTGTACAGGGTTTTTGATTATGATTCGAACGGAGTCTATAAGCTTTATTTTAAGAAAACAGAATATTCAATACACAAAATTTTAAGGTTGCATCTGAACAGACAGGATTTGCTCAAAAATAAACAAATGCCAATTCAAAAAAAATAATGGGAATCGGTTTTGATATTTTGAAGACAACACAGTGTATAATGTTTCTTTAAATGCATCTCGTCTTGCTGATTATTTGTCTTTAAAGACATCCAAGAAAAATCCTGCCATCTTGTCAATTTCATCATTGTTCCAGGTCGGTCATTACCATTTCTTTTCTGTGGTATCTCCGCAGTAAAGAACTTCCCTAGTAAACTGCTGGTTTTGGTAATTACTAGTTTCACTCTAGAGCTTCTTTGTCAACTTTCTATACATTCTCGAAATATGTTTTTTATATGTAGGGTTATTGGTAGGGATGGGCGATAATAGATTTTACCTATCGACAGGCGGAGAAGCGATAGCAACTCGCTTATCGAAAAAATTTAGTTATTGCTACCCATCGATAGTTTATTGCTACCTATCGATAGTTGCGATAAGGGCGGTATTGGGAGGCATCCGTAGGGGGTTAACGTCCTGCAAATAAATCAGCGAGCAAAACAAGGTCCTCTTCGTCATAAATATGTAACTCATTCTATATATATAATCTAATAACTATCGATAGTTATCGGATTCCTTCGATATGTCGATAACCTATCGTTAAAATGCCCATCCCTAGTTGTGTTGATTATAAAATACTACACCCCCTTAATTTTTATGAAGTTTTAGAACAAAATATTTATAAAAGTGGTAGCTAGTAAGCTGATTTTTTTATGGGGAAACTATATAGGCGCAGTAAAATCTAAAGTTATGTTTTTCTAAATGGAACACCCTGTATATTTATGTCCATCGAATGGGTCTCTTCTTTCTTAATGATTATAAATATACTTGATTTGAAATTAATCGTTAAAGACACGAAAATGCTTAGAAAACCGCTGCCATAAGAAGCAGGGTATTCCCATTTATTACACTATTAGTAGTACTTAGTAAAACGTTCTCCGTCTCTCTTTAACACATTGCCTTTACTTTCAATGTTAAGTCTAATATTTTACTCATAATTAGAAAATATATTTTTTGTTAGTAGGCCAAGGCGGATATTAAGATAAAAGAACACAGTTACGTCCTCTGACAGCGAGTTTTTGTCAGAATTATTAACGTATCTGATTTATTCTATCTAGTTTGTGTTAAAATGTTGTAATAAAACTCGCCTTTTTCTTCATTATGGCAGTCATTGTAATCTTCGAAAATAATGTAAAATTCAACATGCTCGTTTCTTATATCCAGTGCAATGAAAATGCAGATGAAGCTTCAGGAATATATTTCAACAGGCATAAGGATTTTTTCATTCTACTTAAATCACATTGTAAAAATATAATAGCCGCGTAGATACCTAGAAAGAAGAGGACTATATAATATGGTGACGTGGCCCTGGTAATTTTAGCATGCTTTCATTTTGTTGATATAGTACCAATTCAATAAAAGATCTGTGGTAAAATTTAAAGAAAATATTGAATAAAAATTCATTAATTTCCTTCCTTTAATATTCCATTTTTGTATTTCTGTTTTCCAAAAGTGTGTATATTTTTTGTATCTATTTGTTGCAAGGAATACAAAAGCTTTTAAAGGGATTTGTTTAATGTACAAACACTGTTATTTGCACCTATAGAGGTGAAAATATTTCAAAAAGTGCATCATCCTGTCCGTGTCTCTGAGTCAGACCTTGTTTCTTCAATTGATTGGCAAATATTAGCTAAAAAAACGTTTATTTTTGTGTAAAATTCCCATATATCTGCCAGCCACGCTTCTAGACACTAATTGGTGCCCAGACGGTTAAAAATCTTGTAGATTTTCACATGATTAAGGTAAACAAATAGGCCTGCTTTAATGCCGGAATCCAATTAAGTACGAACATAAATACGGACAATTCAAGCAACTTCGTAGAAAATATCGTTACGTTTTTAAAACTATCTGAGATCTGAAATTAAGGAGTAGCTTCAGTTATTTATAAACCTACATAAGTGTGTTTCCCAAACATATGAACAGAGAAAGGAGTATTCGAGTTGTTTATTCAAAAATCACTGAATATAGGTGTTGTGAAAGTAATGTCGACTGCATAGGTTGGTTTTAGTCAACAGTTCTTTAAACACAAGTATTTTTTGTTTATGGATAAGTCAAGGGGTTCCGTATATAGAACCCATATATAGATTCTGTATATAGAAAATACACTCACTCACGCTAAGAGATTCCTAATGTAAATTATCGTTATCTCCAGCCAAGAGCGATCTTCATTTTTAATTTCCTTAATATGAGATTTCTTTCAACTTGTGTTCGATTTTTTACTAAAGAAACGTGGGTAGAAACTGAATATTTAATCAACAATCGAACATGTAACTGGTCCATTTGTTTTTGTAGAAGCACATAGTCACAGACAATAGTGGAAATGTACCTAGGCGATCCAATATACGAACCACCCATTACAATAAAAGAAACTAGTACGATCACCAAGAGAGTTGATGCTTTTTCAATTAGTTGTTGCTTAAAAAAGCTCTGACAAAAGATTTAAACGAGATTTTAACTATTAGTTTACCAGTTATGTTTTGCTTATTTCACAGTCATTTTGTAATTTAGACATTTAGAAAAATTACACTGGTTGACAAGATTTTTCTAACACAGGCCAGCTCATTATTTTCACAATGGAAATGTCCTCCCAATAATAAAAAAAATATTCGGAAAGCCCTAATACGTACCATTTTTTAATAGCCTAATTAGAACCTTTTATATTGGCAGATAAACAATTTTATTGTGGGGCGGCTAAAATGGGTCCATTTTACAACGGAAAAATTACCTAGACTGGGTTGTTTACAACATTAGACATAAAATAAATGTTAAACATCACTATTCTGTTGAGTCTCAAATTGAGTGGTTCTCTGTGTATCGATAAGCAAGTGTATGTGAAGACGAGAATGTCGAGTCAAACGCGCCGAAGTTGCAAAATATCTCGTGACAAATTTTGTTACGTTTGTGGAGAATTTCTGGTGAAATCACAAGCCAGGCTATTTTCCGAAAATGTAAAAAAGCCTACTTTAATATTTTGGTGTGTTAATTGGGGATCAAGATAAGCGGTGGGCTCCCCATGTGTGCTGTGTTAGTTGTAGTGTATCATTCGTGCAGTGGATGAAGGGGAAGAGAAAAAGTATGCCTTTTGCAGTTCCAATGGTATGGCGAGAACCCACCAACCATTCTGACGATTGTTATTTTTGCCTGATAAACACTGAAGGTTATTTCAAAAAGGGAAAGCACAATATAGAATATCCAAATTTGCAATCTGCCATACGACCTGTTCCTCATAATGCAAATTTGCCATTGCCGATTGACCCTTTAAATTGGCAAGCTATTGATTTGGGAGATAATGGAGATAACGCATCATCAGGCGGCTCAGAAGAATCGTGCACCGATCCCACTTTTACCACAGGTCCCAGTTCTGGCGAGCCACATTTGATTGTTCAAAGTGAATTAATTGATTTAGTACGTGATTTGGGGTTATCCAAGCAACAGTCAGAACTTCTGGGTTCCCATCTTAAGGAATCGAACCTATTGGCTAAAGAAACAAAAATTACGAATTTTCAGAAAAAGAAATGCTATGTTTTCGGAGTTCTACAGTATGGAAAATTCGTGGTGTAGGAACTTGATATTAAACATTCTCCCCGTGAGTGGCGCTTATTCATAGGCTCATCTAAATATAGCCTAAAAGCTGTGTTATTGCATAATGGAAATTTAAAACCCTCTATACCAGTTGCCCATTCAGTTGCAATGAAAGAAAATTATGAAAATATGGTATAAATGGCAGATATGTGTAGCGATTTTAATGGGACTTCAAAGGGGGTTTACAAAATATTGCTGTTTTCTTTGTTTATTGACAGTCGTGCAATAAATCAGCATTTTGTAACAAAAATTTGGCCAGAAAGAAGCGAATTTCAACCGGGATCTCAAAATGTTAAATTTATACCTCTTGTTGATCCCAAAAATGTCCTTTTGCCTCCTCTTACTTTGCTTACCAGGCAAGAACTCAGAGCATGGAATTCATTTGTTAATGTAGTAAGAGGATTTTTAGGCAACAATATAGATGAAAATTATGAACAATTAGTTAATGAACTCTTTGATGCCTAGCGCTTGGTGCCAGAATGTCATTAAAAATTCACTTCCTCCATTTCCATCTGTCATTTTTTCCCAAAAATTTGGGAGCTGTTAGTGACGAGCAGGCTGAAAGGTTTCACCAAGATATCAGAATAATGGAAATTCGATACCAAGGACGATGGGATCCAGCCATGATGGGTGACTACTGTTGGTTTTTGAAGAGAGAAGATAGGACACCTCATAAACGGAAAAAATAAAGTTTAATTAGTGTTTTAAGTTAATATTTTTTTCGTTTGCTTTTCTCTTAGATGTATGGTATGTTTAATAGGCGAAAACTGTAAACATAGTTAATAAACAGGGTAAAGCATTTTCTGAAATCATTTTTTCTATAGATATTAAGGATCGTAACATATGGTTCTACAAGTCTAACAAGAAAACCCTACGTGCTACAACTTTCTATTTGTCATTTTCTTATTTGGATAGGTCCATTCTATTAGATTATGCTATTCTGATTTATGTTACAACAAAAAAGTTTGGTGGCCAATACTTGAGGCCCATCGCGGCTAATCCAAAGATTTGGATAACCAGTTTGTAAATAACTGCGAACCATTACAATGGTACACCATTGTTCATGTACCAAATTTGGTTTCTTATTGCTATCCGAACATCCTCAAGCAGCAAAGCAATTGATCTTGAAGGAAATTGCGGTAAGATTGCCCGTCAAGTCTCGTCAGGAAAATGGTCCCATATAACAGTTACCAATATTTTCTGCTCATACGTTAACCGAAAATTGGTGTTGGAGATGGGTTTCGGTTATGGCATAATAATTTATTATCCGCCTACAAATGATGGTTGTGGAGATTTTGAATGGCAATTCTTGAAAAATTGGCTTCGTCCGTGAACACAATGTGTGATTCAAATTGCGGATTTTGCGATTATGACGATTCCACTGACAAAAGGTGACACGCTTTGGAAAATCTCTAGGAAGTAATGCCTGTACTTTTAAAATATGGTAAGGATGTAACAAAAAAAAACGTTGAAATTCTCCAAACCATTTGCCGGAAAATATTCAAGTTTCTAGCACTCGTACTGGTTTCAGAATGTTCTACGATTTCGTGCAAACACCGCTTCCTCAGTTTCAGCTGTTCTTACATTTCGATGTGCTTTTTCGGACACTACCAGTTTTAACAAGACGACGTTGAATATTAGAAGAGGGTCGACTATCAAAGCACGATTGGGTTATCTCTGGTGATAAATATGTCTGACTTGCTCTGCATTATCGTCGGCGAGGCCACACACGTAATGCATTTCGGCCATTTCCACATTTTAATTGTTATTATTATTATTTTATTAACATTATTAACAAGATTGTAAAAATAAGATATACACAGCGAGCAGATTTGAACGACAGAGACTTAGTTGAAAACGTCAGATGTATAACTCAAGTGACATATTCTGGGTCAACTAATATTATTACAAAATTGTATTCTTCAATACTTACATTAAATTTATCGGATAATATTAAAGTTTTAATTTTTTACACAAAAATTGCGCATAGCAGGAAAAAACTTAAGAAAGTTCTTGTGTTTCAAATAGAAGGTGGATTTGGGAAAAAAACATTGGCGGGACATTTTTGTCTTTAAAAATATCAGTCAGTGATCGTAGCATTCTACTGTTAAAGCTGAAAATTACAAATAAATTATAACACAGGTTTTACTTTGTAAACATTTATTTTTGCACTATGCGTGACTGCAGTTTCGTACTACTAGTACATATTCAACCCAATGAAGATATTTACAATAAAGTTAGGTATTAAGTCTCTGAAAATAACGTTTGAATTTAAAATCATGTGCCTTTATTAAATGTGACACCGAAATATCGCAAGCGGTTTCGAAGATATTAATTAATTTCCTTTTTTTAAATTTAACACGTTTTATTTTCGTAATGGAACACTTTTGGACCATAGTGTATGAAGCAAACGATCATTTTCCATGTAGAATCACATACTCTCATATCCTTAAGGAACGCCCTGTATAGTCCTCCAAAATCATTCACTGTGTTGTACCCCAAAAATGAATCTGCAACATTTTTTTTGGGTTTGGTGAAGAGTTGACGCCATTCTTTGCTTGTTTTCGGGTTGATGATTGCGCATTTTGGTACTACTATATGATTGACGTTACCTAAAAAGTTACCTATTCGGAAGGCCACCCAGTCTTTTTTACAATTTAGTGGATGTCATACCAAGTTTCGTCCAGACAATAAATTGGTCTTCCATCTTCAAGGAATTTTGAAATAGCTTTTAGAGTCCAAAGATGGATAATTTTTGTCAGCCCACATATTATATCGCCCCCCTTATATTTTCTAGGTTATGTTCTTTTATAACCCGGCTAGTGCTAGAATCGTTCCCTTATTTTCTCTATTTTTGGTCAATTTTTTATAACGCGTTTATCGTTCTGTATGTTTTGATTAAAAACAGTCTCTTTAACGGCATCGGTCCTACACATTTGTTCCGAAAGGTCTTCATAAACGTTTAAAATTATTTTCTGGGCATCTTCGCTTAATGTCTTCTACTGGAGTGTTATTAGTAATTTCCACATCCAGGTTTTGTAGATTTGTCTGTATGTATCAATGTTTTCATTATTCAAATTTGCAATTAAACAATGTTTTGTGAAAGCCGCGGTCGCCACATCTTAAACTTTTAAAGTAAACCTCTCAAATCTTATAATCAAACTAACTAGAATATCGGATCGGAGAGAATACAAAACAGTTGAAGTTGTGCTAATGAGGTTCTTAAAGATCACTATGGACTATAAGGGACACATAATATTTATTTTTTAAATTAGTCCGCTTTAAATTGGAATGGACATAATACTGTCCTAGTATTCAATTACTATATGCTTGGCTTCACCCGCGATGTTATCTATCGATTTTTTGAAAAAACGATTAATTACAAAGTAGATAGGTTAATCGATTTATCGAGAAAAATAGATTATTGATTTGGATAATCGCCTAGCTGTAGTGGTAAACTGCTGGTTATCGCTCAGGTGTCAACGACTCTCGACTAGAGATGGGCCATAATAGAATTTTCATATCGCTTATCGATAGGTGAAAATTAGTGGATAAAATTGAGTTATCGATACTAATTCAAGACGACAAACAACATGGCGGATTAATAAAATATCTAAAAAATCAGCCTGAACAAACTATTATTAGATATTGCTGCCTATCGAGGGTTCACTGCTACCTGTCGATAACGCATTATTAACTATCGATATTTATGCAGAAATGCTGTGTGAAAGCTAAATTTAGCGAAGAGCAAAAAAAGGTCCTCACTCTTTCATAAGAATATGACGCATAATTTCTTCACAAACAAATCAGAGAGCAAAAAAAAGAAAGGTTCTCACCTTCGTCTAGCTATCGATGTTATCGGCTACCTGTCGATGTTATCGCCTACGTATCGGCATTATTGCACATCTATCGGCACTCCACTTATAACTATGGATTTATCGATATTTTTCATTTAATATCGATAAAACGCCCATTCCTACTATCGACTAATGGATTTGGTGAGTTATCATCCGCTCGCTGGATCAGAAAACAGCTCTAAAGGTATGGCTACAAATTTAAATAGTTTTTAGGTTCGCCTAGCACGTATAATTTGGTAAAATTCCGTTTGTTTGCTTAAAAATAAGAATTGTAAATTTCCATTAATTCATTTAGAACCCAAGATGTAGACCCATATGCTAAATAATAACCCTAAGTATATGAATGTTTTACTACGTGTAGGGCTTAACTTATTGTTGGTTCGGTTTCAAAATATTTGACAAGATTGAACATCCTTAACTTCGACTTCAGATTATTATAATATTCATGGTGAAAGCCCGCAAGATTTTTAATGTTATTGGTTAATGATTTTGTATTGTTTTGGAAATAGTACCTATAAACACATTAACATAACCTTATATTCGTTAACTCTTTGAGTATATGTTTTATTCATATTTTGTAATATTTTAAAAGTTAATACTTATTGTTTATAAATTAGAATGAAAGTTTGGTTCGTTAAATATTAACTAATTCTGCATTTTTTATTATGACAATGTTGCCATATTTCAGATTTTTGTTTTTTACAATGAACACCCTATGCGAATTTCGATTCATTATTACATTCTGTAACAATTTCTCAGAAGAGAGCGTTTTTATATCATGAGTAACTTAATATTGTTTGGACTTAAATACATAATTAAAATTTAAAAAAGACTAAAACTTGGTTCATGGATTAAAATGTAATGTTAATAACAAAAGCTTTAGTCATTCGACGCAAACATTTCGATTTAGAATATCACAATTAATCAAGATGAGCAAACTTATATAGGGTGTACCATTTAGAAGACAAAATGTTCGCCTGGTCTTCATGTGCCTTGTTCTCTTTGAACGTTGGCGATCATCTGAGCTCATTATATTCTTTTTACCACTGTTCGGAAGAGTTGGATCGCTGTTGGACATGTCCAAAGGTTAGCAGTTGAAATTCCAAAATAAAAGAAAGTCTGACAACGCTAATGGTAAAAAATGCAGAATTACTTCTTATTTAATCAACCAATTTACCAAATACCTTGGTAAATAAAAAAAAATAGGATGGGTGCTTTTTAAGATATCCGGTATAACTGGTGTCACTCAAGGATGGGTCACCCTTATTACTTCTTCGTTTTGTAGATATTGAAATGACATTTTGGTAATATTTTGAGTTTTTTCCTTTTCCAACGTTGCCATATCTTTTGCTATTAATTTTTGAGATTTAAATGGGACACCCTATATATTATTATGTTTTTGTTTCTGATTTAAATTTTAAACACGTTTTATGTCACATGTTATAAACCTACCATCTATTAGATGACGTCCATTTCCCGCCGGTTTAGTGTCGACCATACGAATAAAGAAAGTTAAGATAGAAAAATGTAATCCGTTTTTCTCGAAATTTAGCAGTCTGACCGATAGAGAGTTCTAAAAGGTCCAAAATCAGGATTTTGAAACGTCATTTTTACGAAAACAGATCAATTTAGGCATACCGAATGTAGTATAAAAAGTATTTGGAATTTAAAGCAGAATCTAAAAACGCTAAATACATATACATACATATGTTTTAGTGTTTTTAGGTTTTAACAAAAACCGAAATTTTGCCATATTTTTCCAAAATTTCAAAACGAAAAAGTTACAAGTGTGAGTCACTATTTTATGGCGCCAGCTTTTAGCTTCTAATTTTTTCCTGAGTAATAGAAATAATTCTATAAAGTATTCCTAATTGACTGTTCACTGTAGAATTAGGTTAGGTAGATGCCTTGTTTAAATTCACCGTTTAAAAGAGTAGGTGTTAGTATTAATTAATTATGACGAAACCCGGTGCGTTGACGTGTCACGACAAATATACAACTTATTTTAGCGAGATGCGCGAATTAGAATTATCTTTCTTATCCATTTATGTTGATATTTAATTCCGCATTTAAGCCCATTTTATGTAGGCACCCGAGAATACCTACAAATGTTCGGTAAACAGCTCAAACACCCGTTAATTAGTCATTTTACGCACGTGTTGCTTGAACATACGTCCACGCCGAAAGGGAAACCGTCTAAAGGCATGTTTCTTTACCAGGGCAGTAATCAGCCAAGCTGTCAATAGTTAAAGTAGCTTTATTGTCATATAATTTCACATATTTTATATAAATGATTCTATGGTATTAAATTAGAGTCAGTATTTTAATTTTTAAAATAAATTTAAAAAATATAAAATAAAAAACGAAACACATATAAACCATTACAATAAATGTAAAAATAATTACAGTACTACAAATAGGGAAAAGAGGTAGTTTCAAATATCAATGTAAAAATTATTTAAAGTATAATATGCTTTTTTAATTAGTTTTTTTAAAGACTTTTCTTGCTCAGTATTTCTTATATTTAAGAGTAACTGGTTAAACATCTTTTTGCCACTCTAGAAAAATTATTTTTTAATGTATTCGCACTTAGGAATAGGCAACCTTAGTATATAAGAATGGCACATGTTATAATGAATGGACACAAATAATTCATTGTTATATATTTTACGGACCTATTTTGAAATAGATACACAGCACAAAGTTAAAATTAGGTGTTTTACAAATAAAGGACAAGAAACACGGGCTTTTATAACAAACATAAACCTTATTGCTCTCTTCTGTAACAAAAGCCCTACTAAAGAAATAGTTAGAACATGGGCCCCAAAAGCAGATATAAAATCGAAGGTCAGCCTCGACCAAAGCAAACTATGAATTGCGAGCTACAGATGGATAAGCTGTTAGAAATTTTATTGCATAAACTATTGATATATGAATTTCAAACTTCAACTCTTTATCTATTGACAAACCCAAAAGTTTTGTCGAGTTAGGCATTGCAATTGGGTATTCATGCAGACAAATATTCTCGTACATTGAAACACAAAAAGTTAGTAAACAAAAATAGTACAATCAACTTAAAAATATCTCGGATTTACACGTTGGTAATAACGGAGGTGCCAGTGCCAACGTTTGAAATAAATTCAGAAAATACTGTTTTTTTTTAATTATAAAACTCTACAACTTTACGTTTCTATAAACGATAAATCAAGGTATTGGACAACATATACTAAACGCGAGGAAAACATTACAGATAATCAAAAAAATATACGTCAATTACAAGTTAATTTGTAATTATTGTAAGTTTGTTCAAACCATTAACGCCCAAAATGAAACTAAAGTAATTGTCAAAAAAGATTATGTGATCCTTTGGTACTGAGACGTGCTTTACCAAGCTTGAACCCAAGGGAAGCTGAATGTCATATTGTTTATTTGATTTTCCACAATAAATGTCGATCACGTAACAGTTTCCAGTTGAACTGCAGAGTGACCAATTTTTGAAGCCACACGGACAAGGTTTACCTTTGGTGAATTGAGTGGCAGAGATTATTATTTTTATGACAAACGTACATTTTTGCTTGCTCTATAATATGTTGTAAAATTTTGTCGTCAATCAACTCTTTGATTTTGTCTTTTGGACTAAGAAATTTCAACTCTTCAATAACTAGTTCAGCTCTCTCTTCTTCCCCATTAGACTTTGACTGCCAATGACTATAACTGCCATCGGGTTTTTGTCAGTTTGGTAGCAAAATGCTTGGGTTCCTTTTACGAGACGGTCCGTTTTTGGACTTTTTTACTGACAAGAATTTGATTTATTTAGCAGCCATTATATAATTTTCGCTATCATCCCCTTCTCAAACCGAGTTTGATCCATTCTCTTCTGCTTTATCCGAAGGACTCACGAAAATGTCTAAACTAGAGAGGTCACCAGCTAAATCTGGAATTAAGGTTATCATTATCAAGGTCTTCTTCGTCCGTCATTGGGTCTGGATTTGGTGGCAGAATAACGATATCAACATTGTTATTGCTACATAAAGTATGAAAATCTGCTTGGAAGCTTCTTGCGGCCATGAAACGCTGGGATGTTTACGCCAAATACGAGCTCTATTGTATGATGTTACTAGATATCTGAAAAAAAATCAAGATCTTACACTTTTGCCTACTGTACTCATACATTGCAGCATGGCAAATATAGATAGAAAACTGTTTTATTAACCTTTTAGTAATATAAAACTGTTGGATCCTTTGGTTGGTAATAGATGACATCGCGTAATTAGTTTGATGTGTACTCAAGAGAGTACGGTGGACCCTATAATGGGTTAAAACATTATTTTGTTATTTTTTTTAGTTTAACTTCTTTGATGTGGCGTGAATACAATAAAATATCAGGAACTTATAAATTGCTTTCTCTTTTTCTTGCAGGCATCTTTTAAGTTTCTAGACAAATTAAATAGGTACTGAAGAAATTTTTTATTAGCTACAAAATAATCGAATAAATTAACTTAATAAAAAATGATATGGTGGCTGCATTTTTTACTGGTTTTTAAGCATTTATAAAGTTAAACGGCTTATTTAATCGTAGTTGAAATTAACGTTATTTAAGTAGAAAATAAAATATTCTTAATTTGTATTAAAAAATGTATTATTTGTATTAAAAATTAGCTAACCAGAAATATGTCCAAGTTCTGGGTCCTTGCTTCATTCTTTCATACCCTATGAGATTAGCATTCAATTTTCAAGAATCAATTTTGCAACTTCTGAAATAAAAGAAAGAAAAATAAAAGACTTTCTCCCTAATCATCAGATAAGAGCTACATAAATGTGGGCAAGATTAAAATATGTTTTACAAACAATACCGTTAAACTAAGGTGGTGGTTGTTCTCTGAGTTTCTATTAAAAACAAAATAAAAAAATTAAAGTATTTAGGTATTAATCCTTTTAAACTAACAACAGTGTAAATCATTCTTCTTTTTCTAAAATTCTCATGCATCAACACACATGTTTTTACTTGTCTTCAGCCGTGACTAAATTTATCACCTCTAAAAAGTAAGTTTTATATACATTGTAAGTACATATAAGTACCAAAATCAGTAGTTAACAACCAGAAGCGTATTTAAGGGGGAGTTTGGGGGTTAAACTCACCCCCCCCCAGAGGTAGTTTTCCTTATATTAAAAAGAAATAAATATAAAGTAAACACTCGCAAAAAGCAAGGATTTTTTTGTTGCTGAAATTCTTTATTCTCCCCTTGCCAAATACATTAGTTGAATATTTGAGTTTACAAAATTTAATAATTCCATGTACATGTTAAAACGTTCCTCTAAGTGTGAGCCAAATTATTTAGTCTAAACGCTCAAACGCGTTTATTGACACTGTGTAGTAAGTGCAAATTAAACTTAATATAACTGTATTTTTTTAGGTATTTGGTTCTAACTGGATTAGTTGAATATATAGCAATTATTTTAGTATGAATCTCGGTCAACTCACCATTAACAATATACTCTACAGAATGATGTTCGAAAACCCCAAAGCTATACCTAAACTAAGTATTTTACAGCCAAATCTCAAAAAAATCCGTAATACTTTAGCTTGGCACAATCAAACTATGATTGATTGTGTCAAAATCTTTAGAAAAATCAAGCAACACTATAAACGAAACTTACCTAGAATAAAAATCTCCAATATTGTCATCCACAACACTCAGTGTAGCTGCAGTACTATGGATTTTCCGAAACTCTGATTATTTTTCGGGAATCAAATTAATATTACAAATAAATTCATTAGCTTGATTACACACAATTCTCTCGAGTACTTTGGATAACACTGGTAAGAGTCTTATTGGCCTTAGATCGGAATATAATTCAGGCTTAGCAATCTTCGGAATAGGCTGTATATAGGATTCCTTTCAAGGCCCCGGAAAGTCATTTATAATATGTGTAAGGAAAGGATCGATAAAAGGGCTACATCGTATTAACATTTGCAGGGATATCTGATCACAACAGATGCATTAGATCTAATGCTAAAAAGAGTTTTGCGAACTTCCTCAGTCGATACTAATTTAAAATCAAATTTGCTTTGCGAGAAAGGCAATACATTATTATAATTAGAAACACGTTCATCAGTGGAATTGTTAAAAACAGATACGTCATTAATTAAGTGGTCAGGAATATTTTTAATATTGTTATTTTTTATATTTAAATTTGTTTAAGTTTTCCAAGTTTATTTAAAGTTATTCTCGTTAACAACTCGGTTGACAAAGTTTCTTTTACTTGCACGAACAAGTGATAATGTGTAGTTTCTTAAATACTTGTATCTGTCATAGTCCGCTACAGATCGCGATGCCCTGTATACTTTCGTAGCCCGATCTCTCTCCTTCATGGCCCTTCTAATATCAATTGCAATTTCACTATATTATGATATTTGTTGTAAATAAATTTACCTTTTTTTCTCTGTCCTGCTCAAGAACAATATTGATCCAAGGAACTGATTAAAAATATGGGTTAAAGATACCCTCTCCGAATCAACCACACCCGAACACCGTACGATGTCCCCCTCAAAACGAAAATCGGATCAAGGGGAGCAGAGGAAGTTCCGGTTATGCGGGTAGCATGACTTATTACCTGTAGAAATCCATAAGAATGAAAGTAATTAGAAACAGGATTATTCAGATTCAAAAAGTTAATGTTAGTGTCACCCAGACACACAATATAATATAATCATCTGACGGCAAAACAAATTTTAGCATCGAGTTCGTTGAGCGCATCCCTAATATTTGACCTAGGCGGACTATAAACAAGGCCAAATGCAAATACCATTAAACTTTATTTTAATCCAAAGTTGCTCTATAGATGTAAAGTGGACGTCAAGCTCAATAGGCTCGAGCTTATATTTCGAGCTCACATAAAATACCATGTTTAAGTTCGACATCTGGGTAAAGCCCTGTTCTGTACGCGACGTGCATCGAATGTATACATAAGGTAATATTGTAGGAAAGTCATTCTTGTCGTGAGAAAGTTGCGTCTTCGCCTTGTTCTTCTCCTGTTAATTGTTATTCCTTAATTGGTCCGCCAGCTTTAAATTTAATTTGCCCGTCGCCAAGAAGATATACCGACCGACTGAAATTAATGCACTGTTAGGAAACAGAGGCTTTTAACTCGTCATTTTATTCTTGTTAAAAAACAAAGTTTGTCGTCTTTACTAGCTTTTTACAAGTTTTAATTGGTAAAATTTCGTGTTTTATAAGCTTGAAGTTGGAAGACTTAAGGTTCGTTCGAACAAGGGTTACATACATACCGTTTCTGACAGGATTCTGTGCGGTGATATAAAAGCCTTTCAACAACGATGTTGGACAGTTAGCAAACAATCAGTTTCCTGTTCAAAAGATTTTTCGGACATGTTTGCTAACAATCAGAAAGATTTGCTAACTCTTCTCAAACCTACAGTTTGGCGACGACTGGCACCGCAGTTATTGCTCGTGTACCGGGTGTCTTATTAGATAAAATTAAGATTAGTCTCCGGCAGTGGCGGTTCGTGGTGAATTATATTGGGAGGTCAATAACAAATTTAAAAATAGGCATACTTAAAATAAAAATAAAAATCTTATCTCTAAATTGAGCTTTAAATTCTCTTGAAGTTCAGGTCTACTCTTCGTTCTTTAGAATTGAAAAAATGCTGAATGACACGTTCATTAAAATTGCACGCACATTCCTTTTATAAACGATTTCTCGATACTTAACATTGCTAAAGTGGATAGTTTATCTTGGCCCAACTCCTCAACAAAATTTATAAGCCCTCGAAAAACCCTGGATTTTCAATCTATAATTTTGTTTAAAATATAACGATTTTTAGATACATTTTCATTAAAATCTCTAAGGGATTTTCTATGAGCTGCATAGTTCACCGAACATTTCATGTGATGTGATCTGCAGAAAACGCATGTTTTTTATTTTTTTTTTAAGTCTTTAACACCGGTTTTGCACCATAATGAGTCCGACGAGTCCTTATAAAACAACAAACAAACATAACAGTAAAATGAGTTAGAGACTTCACAACCACATATCCAATTAGCTAAATCGTACATACCTTTCCGAAAATTTCGATGAACCTCTTTATTTTTGTCTTTACTAGTTTGTCGTATACTAAGTTCTGGCAAATTGCGACCACTTACCACTTACCAGTTATGTTCTCAAAATTAAGTTCGTTAGCACTCTTTTGTTGTTTAATTTTTACTACCGACATTTTATTTCATCTACATTCACAAATCAAATATAGACCACCTTGAAATTGGTTATTTTTGCAAAATTAAGTTCGTAAGCACTTTTTAGTGGTTTATTTTTTGCAGTAGTCACTAACCAACATTTTATTTCCTGTATATTTCCAACTCACACATGGAGACCGGCTGATGACCCAAATCGCGGTTTCGTATTCCATTTGCTATCACGTTCGGCTGCCTCTCGGTAGCTGTGAAATCTTCGGGTACTTGCGTCAAGCTTTAAGGTAATTAGGGCAATTCGGATTGCCCAGCCTAGCTTAGTATAGCGTATTTTATTAAGCCTAAGAAGGTTCGCGTTTTTTTACAACTATTAGGAGGGACGGTTACAACTGACCCTATGGAAATGCCCATTTTCTCTTGAATTCCTAATTAAGGTTTGTCGAAAATATCAGCATTGTATTCTTCAGACAATTATGCAACTTCTTACAATTGATCATTATTCTTTTGTTTTCAATAATAAAAGGGTGAGGAAGGTCAAACTTTTTTCTTTCAAACGTTTATATCTCTGTTTTGGATGAACCGATTACATTGAGCTTGGTGTCAGAAAATGCGCTTTTTTTGCTCTTCACTTAGAGTTATTAACTGTACCGTAATGATTCTATTAGTGGTCAATAGATGGCATTTTTTCGTAATTTATCAAATAATACGAATTTTCTCAAAAAAAATTAAATGGTATTTGACTTTTTTGTCATAATTTAATTTGGATTATAAAAGGTATCGAATAGTGAAATAAAAAATCCAGGTCCGTATTTAAATTAAAAAAGTTAATGATGGTCGCTCGAATCCCAAGCGTCGGATTGAAAAACTGATCTCATCAATCTGTAGAGGAGAAAAAATGACAATGATGAAGTGAAAACTATTTTCATCTGTCATTTCTACTAAGCTTAAAATGATAGAAAAACCATGAAATTTATTTTTTGTTTTTTTTTTTAGTTCTTCTAAAATTGTAGGCTTGGTAGAAATGACAGGCGAAAATAATTTTCATTTCATCATTGTCACTTTTTCTCCTCTACAAATTAGTTATGTTAGTTTTTCAATCCGACGTTTCGGATTGGGGCAACCATCATTTTTAGCTTAAATACGGACTTGGATTTTTTATTTCATTATTCGATACATTTTATAACCTTAGTCATATCATACATCAGTTAATAGGTCTATGTGAAGAACTTTTTCAAGTTCAATGTAATCGGATCATCCAAAACAGAGATATAAACCTCGAACGCTTTATTATTATTGAAAATAAAAAAAAAGATAAATAGCAAAAAGTTGCATAATTGCCTGAAGAATACAGTGCTTTATTTCGACAAACCTTTATTAGGAAAATTGAAGACAAAATAGTTTCCAGTTATTTCTTTAGACCGATTTACCCATAAATATTTTTCCCCATAATGTATGATCAGGGTTTACCGAGTTATGGTGGAGACCATTCTTAATTGGACACCCGGTACAGATGGTCATTGTAATTTATTTAAAATTTAATCTGCTATAACTTTATAATTTTGCAAGATATCAAAATAATTTTAAAAAAAACATTTTGCGGCTAGTTACCAAGTTTTATCGTAAAATTTACTTTCAGGCTTCTCTTTTTTAGATTCTCATTATGCCGAGTTTGATATTTTTATCTTTAAAAATAAAGGAGATAACGGAGAACAATTTCGCCATATGAAAAATGTGGTAAAGAGAGATAGGGAAGGGCATGAAGCTAGACATGTTATCTTTTAAATATACTCTCAATGTTTTTATTAATCTAATTATTTTGACAAAATATTATATCTCGTATTTATGTTCTTTCGCATGAAAACTTAAAGACTGTTTCTTTTTGAATAACATTTTATGTATTTATTATAAAACATTATTTTTATATTCTGGCCTTCTCACGCCATTTTATTACAGCGTCGTTACAAAGTGTTGTACGGGCAAACCCGTAAAGAAGGCTTTATTGCAAATTTGCAAATGCTTATTTAAGGTTTAAGTCGAACATAAAATCAGGAGATTACCATGATGAAATGAACTTCGAAAATTATAAAAAATGGCTACAGGAAAAACTCATACCAAATTTAAACTAACAACTCTAAACAGTGTTGTCGTAATAGACAATGCCCCATATCACAATGTCCAATCCAATAAGACTCCGACGATGAGCTCAAGGAAAGAAGAAATGAAATCGTAGCTTAGACAAAATGGCATTTAAATGAAGAAATGTTGAAAATTGAACTATATGCTTTAATTAAGCTTTATAAACCACGATTCAAGACGTATGAAATTGATAAACTCTTGATTGAGAACGGGCATAACGTGTTAAGGTAATTTCATTTATTTATATTAAAAGCAGAGCAAATTTTTAAATTTAAAGGTTTGTTGTGAAAGTCCCATCAAGTTATTACAGGATTAAATCATATTATATTAAATATATTCCTATTTATTTCCGGCTTCCTCCATATCACCCTGACCTGAATCCCATAGAATTTGTCTGGGCTTCTCTTAAGCAATATGTTGGCGAACGAAATGTTAATTTTAATTTAAAAGAAATCGAAATATACTGTGATGAGTTTTTTAACAAAACAACTTCTCGCCAGAGGCATGGAAATCGAGAAGCGAACACGCAAGGAAAATGTTTTTTTTTATAGAAAATGAACCACCATTAGATGTAGTAGTGGATAATAAGCCTACAAGCCGACAGTGACACTGACAGCAGTGATTCGAGTGACAATGCATCCCAAGATGAAGACCGGTTATCGGGAATCGAGGATTTATAAATTTTTTAAAGCTTTTAATTTCCTTGTTATTTCTATGTATGTTTATTTTAATGTAAGTTAATTTATTTTTTAATTAATTAAAAAAAATCGAATTCACTCCTATGTTATACCTATGTTTACCGACTTTTATTGAGGGGACTCCGATATTCAAACAGAGGGAAATGTTTAAATTATTATATTATATATAATTTAGCTCCCTCAATAAAAGTAGGTAAAGATGTTTATAGCCCGGACTTTCTCAGATCTAAATGCAAATGTTTTATAAGGCAGGCAAAAACCATCCTAGTTTGTTAATTCAAGAGCGTAGGTATTGGGGATTTATTGTTGATTCTGTGTGTACCTATTTCGGTAGTAGTACGTAGGTAGTGCATCTCTTTTGGTCTGAATGCGTTCTCTATTACGTTCGCGTATCTCGTGTACGTTTAGACCTGCAATCTTATGTTGGACGAGCTGTAATATTCAGGGGAATGCAAGGAAAATGCAACAAACAATCCAACAAATCACAAACAAAGAAGGGTGTCGCCGGGACGCTGTCTGGAAATATGTATATGTTTTCTGTTCCCACAGTTCGCAATTGGTCGAGATATCCAATTACAGATATGCAAGTTTCTAAACTTTCAAAACCTTGTTAGTGATTCTTTGTGAGGATAAGCTTTTATTGACATAACAACATCTGAAAAACAGGTCTGTTTGTAACACTTTCTAGAAAACTGAAATTTACAATATACATATACATAACAAACCACCAAAATCGCATATCTTCACAACATTACACAATCTTTATTACTACATTAACTAACATTGCTTGATTTTGGTTAGCCATCGTTTTTTGTCCTGTTATTTAATCGGAAAACAATGAGATAGAAACGCCTCAGTCATATTTAAAATACAAAGTGATCTTGTTTCTTCGGTTTGAAGCAACTTCCACTTGAACCAATTTGGAAATTGTTTATATGAAAGCGAACAAGCCGTACGTGAGGTGAAAAATTTCCACATTCATTTAAAGCTTCTCGTAAAAGTACGTTTCTTTTTAAACAATATACAATTTTTATTGTTATTTCATTAAATACAAGTTGTACTACTATTACCCTCAAAAGAACCTGAATATCTATTTGACCATAACGCACCTCAATGGTATATAACCCTTAATATAAATAAGATGGCAACGCTGCCCTGTGCCGTACAACTGCTCGAAAACTCTCGAGGTATCCAGTGGATGTCATATCATTCGTTGTTTGGATTTGGGTTCAATTGTTTCAATTGATTTTTACTTTTAAGGGATTGTTCGCGGACATTGATGCGATGTAAAATTACCCTGTTTGGAGGGTTTCAAGTTTCAAAACGGGATCCTATTAAAAAAAATCTGGGGACGCACAAAACCTCCAATCAGTGCCTGGAAGTGAGTTATACAGCAATATTTTACCATCAGAAGTAAAAATTCTTAATGTAATGCTTTCTGGCTTGGGAGCTTCCCTATACATGTCGATAGACAGGCACAATGCATAGTGATCTGAAATATAAGGGTTAATAATCTGGATTTTAAAATTAAAGAAAGTGTTTTAGATGCGTAAGTTGTTGAAAAAAAAATTTCAGTAAAGCGAAAACTTTTTATGAGATTTAGAAGGTCGTTTGCTTTAGTATCGTTAGATGAAAGTGGACATTGAAGTCACTATTTATGACAGTATTACAGTTAGTATTTAATTTTGGAATAACTACTGAAAGGACTTCTAGAAATATTTTAAAATTGCGGTGGTCTATAGATTGTAATAGTAAATAATTTTAGATATTTGATTTCCACTGTAGCTATTTTACAGTGATTTTTTTTCTGTTGAATAGTTTACTAAGTTCTTCCTTTTTAAGCTCAGCAAGTTTGGTTTACTACAAGTTATTGAACCACCATGTGCACTAGATTTTCTATAAAAGCTTGATATGACCGTATAGTCGCTGATCTTAATGAGTACTTCCTGTTCATTTAAAAAAATGTTTTTTTTTACAGGATAAATATTTATATAGAACATGCCTAATGGTTTGTCCTTCATTGCATTCTGTCTTAAGTCCTGAGAGTTTGCTGAAGTTGATTCATTCCCGGTTTAATTTATTAAACATTTTGAGATTTGCTTGTAGGGTTTCGATAGGGGTCGCGGGATGGTGCATTTAGGCCATATCATTAAGTCAAAGATTTTCTTTATATTATCAGAAAAAGGTATCTGTGCTGTAATGTCTCCAAATAAATAACTTGTATATTATTTTGTTCTCGAAATTTTTTTAATTGGTAGACTGAGGTATCTGAAGTCAAACGTGAAAGTATTTGCTCTAAATGTAGTGCCACTTGAATTATTTGGCCGTTTAGGTGGTTTCGGTGGAACACCACTAATTGAGTTTTGATCAGAATTTCGTGCTGCTTGGTCATTGTCAGCCAGATTAATAATGCTATTTGTCATTTGAAGCTGCCTGCCCTCTATGTCTTGGGTTGGAGATTTATTTCTCATTCTGATTTTGTTTTTGTGGGAGAACCAACTGAATTTGGGTTTGTTTGTTGGGGTTTATCACTATTACTTATTAACAGTAATTGTTTTTAAGTTATTTTGATGTTGGTTGTAAAGTAGGTTTAACTTGTCTGTTATGGTTTGCATTGCACTTTCTAGCTTCTGAATTACTCCCGACAGGAGACTTATAGAATTTTTAGGGTGGTTTTCGCATTTTGTACTGTTAAATTAGCTTCCGATTTTTTTAGCTCTATCATTTTAACTTCAGATCTTGTGAGATTTGCACATTCTTCCCACACTGGGAACATATCCATAACACAAAAGCAGTTCCCCATTTGTTCAGATATCAAAAAAATTCCGATTTTTACGTGATTTTTTTGAGGTTATGTTGTATTGAATTTGCTAAATGATGATATTTATTGTAATTACTTTTCATGTAAGCTTTTCAAGACTGCTCTTTCCATTTAGGACCAGTTGTACTTTATTTTGCATGATATTTCACTAAGTTTGCTAAAATTATTTCAAGATTGAAATTTGAAAACACTTGTGCAAGCAAACCAGCAAATGGACATATCGTTCAGATTTTGGAATTCTGATAAAATCGATGTTCTGTTACGATATTTTACTACTACCTTTTTCGGATATACTACCAGAGTCTCTATTTATTCTAAATAGTCCAAGCACTTGGCTATTTCGCAATAAATTTACCGTTTGCCGACGCGCCTCCCGCACCTTCGAATTGCCGGTTCTACCGGTCAGTCGGCAGGTCACGTCGCAGGGGTTAGGTATGCGGTGTCTCAAGATTTTAAACCTACATGTTTACGGAGCGTTGTACGCGGTGATCAAAAATATAGAATTTGGAACAAGAGTGCGTTTAAATGTATGTTTTTGGAGATAGTTTTGGAAATGGCTTCTCAAGCTAGTCATTCTTCTTAAAAAGCGCTAAAATCAATAAACCGATTTCCTTAAAATTTTGTATTTAGTTTTTTTTTGTTTTTTACCTACCGTACTGACATAGTTATTTCCTAGTATTTATGGTAGTAAAGGCCTTTCAGTTTTTATTAGATTGTATTTTCTGGAGAATGTAAGATGATACCTAGAGTGTGGAGACTGTCTTGAGAAAAGGGGAAGACACTTGCTTTTGGTTTGGCTTATTAATTACAGACCAGTTTAATCTTGTGAATAATTTCAGTTTTTTTTAAAACATTGATTTTTGTTGGAAATAATCTAGTTTCCACGTATATGTGAACAATCATTCCCCTGGAATTTGAACATTTGATATCGGCGCCAAAAGAGACCCAGTTCCCGTTACACCCGTTAATTAGCCATTTAAGTGTTATGCTATTGGGATATTGCTTTTTTTAGGGAACATATATTCCCATTCTCTATTTCTAAGAACTTGATAGACTGTTTTATAAGTACAATCTATTTTGATATCCTGTCGAGAACGTATGGATTGTCGTTCGGATAATTTTTGTAATTTAAATTAGATAAGAATTAGATGTTCTTTGCGTCATTTCGCAAATATAATTAATACATTTTTATTTTACATTTGTTGTTATTAGCTATCAAATTTAGTCCCAGGGGCGTGCGGTGAAATTTTAAGAAGGGGAAGCAATTTTTAGAAACTTACCTATTTGTAATGTAATTCGATTCTTGATCGTTTTTTGCAAATTTGTCAATGACGTCATCATAAAAACGTCGATACTCCGACATATTTTGGAGAAGTTTATTTTCAATAGACAACAGCGATGTATGCGAAAGTCTCTCCTGTCCCGTTGAAATCCTCACGAAATTTTTTATACGTTTAAGTGTTAAGAAATTGCGTTCTACTGATGAACTTGTGGCAGGTATTGTCAATGCTAATTCACACAATTTCGACACTTCGGTGTAGGCATCTTCCAGCTCCTTGTTTTTTAAAAATTGCATTAGTTCCTTAGCGTTATTTTTTGCGCTAATGTCATCAGTTTCATAAATCACTTTTAGTTCAGATCGCAGTAACACTCGGTCGAAGAACTGGCCATAATGAAGAAGAAGAGATTTAAACGCATCTTCTGGAAAAGTTTTTCCTTTAAATGTATCAAAATTGCGGAGCTCGAGGAATTTAAAATCATTTAAACCGTTAAATCTATAGTTTATTTGTTGCTGAATTTGATCGATTATATCATCAGTTTCTCCCCCAAAATAGGTCAAAGTCATTTTTTGGCTTAACATGGACTTAAAATCATCTACTTTTTTAGGCAAAAAGCAATATCATTTGTTTTAGTTTTTAATATATTAAAAACATTGTCCAAGAATGGAAATATTTCTGAAAATATGTTCAACAAATAATTAAAATTAAAATCTCGTTTCAAACAGTCCAAAAACCCCCTCGAACTTTTATTGCTTCTGAGTCCCACGTTTTATTATTTTCTATTATATTCTCAAATAGTTCAATCAGTGATTCACGATTTTCAGATACTGTTAACACAAGTCTTCCATTATAGTTCCACCTAGTAGGAGCTACTTTGGGCAATTGTTTGTGGACAATGGTGTCCAAAGCTTGTGTACGTTTTGTTGACTTGGAAAAAAAGCAGCCATGCCACTCAAAGTAACGAAAAATACTTTACACTCTTTAATGTGATTGATGGACTGGGATAAAACTAAATTTAATTTATGAGCAAAACAATGGACAAACACAGCACTTGGGAAAATTTCTCAAACTTTAGCTTGCAGACCCCCTAATTGTCTTGCCATCACTGCAGCTCCATCATAGCTTTGAGCAACTAATTTTTTCTCCATTAGTTTCTTTAATAACGTTATAAACTACGGTATATAATGCATCTGCTGTACGATTTTCGGACCCATTCTTAAAACCTAAAAATTGCTCTTGAATACTTCCGTCTATTTTAAAATAGCGTATTACTATAGATAATTGGCTAAAATTAGTGATATCAGTTATTTCGTCCAGAACAATAGCAATGAACCGCGCCTCGCCAATCACCTGCTTAGTTCTTTTTAGAATAATGGTTGCAACAGCGGAAATTTAATCATTCTGGATGTGATTCGACGTTCCGCGAAAAACGCTATACTGCTCTAAATTTAGCCATTAAACTAAGCATATCTTGAAAATTTCCTCTATTTGAAGAAACCCTTCTTTCGTCATGACCTCTAAATCCCAATTCGTGCTGTCTGAGAAAACAAACAACATCGATAAGTCTTCTTAATATTTGCTATTTTTATCTACTAGTTCATGTGTTGGCGGTGACTAATTTCCAACTGTTTATTAAGGGCGTGTTCAATTCTGGTTTTGCCGAAGACTTTTTGTTTTATGACGGCCTGCAAATGCGCTTTGGACATAATGTGTCTTATTACAGCTTTAGGAAAATTGTTTAAATCGGAAAAACCAGTTTTATTCGACCTTTTTCATTTTCAAAAAGTAAACAAGGCCAACAAAATAATTTACTTATATTTTCATACCCTGTTAGCCATTTAAATTGTTCGTATTGTTTTTCCGTATAAAAATGTCTAATACAGTTTTACATTTTTGTGGTTAAATTTTTCATAGGCGGTTGCCCTTCCTTTGGAAATTATTTGAAGCTTATCAGCAAAGTTTAATGTTGAAAATCCCTTTATTGTTAAGACACACACCATACATTCACACACACTCTTCTTACTAAATTCTCCAACATTTTCATCGTTATTACCGACAGCCGAAGTTGACGGTATTTGCATATCCAAGTCCGTATCATTGTCTTCCATATCGCACCATGCACGACGCGACGTAAGTATCACACAACACACGGATAGCCGTTCAAACAAAGAACCTACTCCAGCGTTAGCTTTCGCCCCCACTTAAAGCACGTGACTGAAATTCAAAAATTGCAAACTTTGAAAGTTCAATAACCTCTGGCTCGATTCACATGAAATCAAGCATACAGGACTTGGCTGCAGAGAAGCTAGCGGCCCGCATAGGTTCTATTCCATTTTCTATTGTCGCTCGGTCGGAGTCAAGGCCGCATTTATTATGGGCTTGATAATTGAGATAATATTTTAGCATTTTTAATATAAACTAAATTAATGGTTTCTTATTTCAAAAATTACATTTTAGGAGATTTTGGACTGCACGCCCCTGTTTAGTCCATAAGTTAACCTTTTATTGAGTTGAACATCTACTACTCTAAATATTAATATGACCACCTAAAATAACTAATACAGTTATTGATCGTTCCTCGTAGATGTATTCATTGCGATAAAATAGCGCGCGGCCTCGTATACCTCGCATCTAGCTGTTAGCTGCAGGTGTTCGCTGTGATTTACGACCCATCGCAAAAAAGACATCTTTTGGGAGCACAACAAAGGAGTGAGAGAACTGTTTCTTTCCTTAAACTGTAATATAACCTTTTAAAAACGTTTCTGGGAGAAGATCACATTTTTGTAAGGCATTTACGTTTAAGGATCATTTAATATGTTATCCAAATACAATAATTATTTATGTATGTAAAAAAAGAAGGAAGAGCCATAGTGTGCGAAAAAGCCTGTGGGATCAATTACTATTACCAAAATGGTCCTCTTTTTTTCAAAGCTGTAGATAAACATTTTTAAGAGACTTTCAGTCCAGTAACCCGGAAGTACCATTTCACGATATGAAATTATTCAATTTAATACACAGTGCTATGAGGAAAATTGTAAAGCCGAGAGTTCTTAAAAGTAAAACGGTTTCTAACATTGATTTAAATTTAAATGAATATTTTCCTCATGTATAAAAATTCCCATGAGAGGTGTACAATTTTCGCAGAATTACAGCGATCATTCCACAGTAGCAAGGATTATAGCGATAATCCCATAGAAGCTTTTAAAATGCTTATAAAAACCGTAGCAGTTTTCCAGGAAACAATACTTATGAACCATGAAATTTTTTTTTTTTTGAACGAACTACTCTACTACTGACTTCTAGTTTCTCATATTATAAGTTTAAGGCTGAGCTGCACACAATAAACGAAATATCAGCGACAAGGTCAAGTCACGTTCAAAGTAATATGAAAAGGTACTGACGTGTTGGAAAAAACAAATATAACACTGAAAGAAACTGCGGCTAACAGAATAAATTACAATTATTTGAACCGCGGCGCCTCGGATAATATTTAGGAATTTACTTGTTTATGGCTGTCCGTAGTATGATGTCGTGGGAGGGGGGCCAAATTATTCTAATTTGTATAAAGTGAAGACTTTTTTTTGGTTGTTGAATTTTATTATGATAATTGAACCTGTAAAACAGATAAAGGGAGGATCTATAGATCTCGTTCAGGGGGGAGGGCGAATTACTATTTTCAACTGATGCGGTGCTTTCGTTTATACATAACATTCTATGCGATGCCTTTTTCGCCACCTCTAAATCCGCCAGTGAATTTATCAGCTTTGATTTCGATGTGCGGATCATTATTCGTTATTCCCTCGTTCGATTTTCGTTTGATTTTCGAACTGGGATTTGCGAATTTATAATAAAATTTATCAGTGTTTTTGTGATTTTTACTTCCCTCGTAAAAGAGAGGTACCTATTGTAATCGTGAAAAAATTACTCTCGAAAATGTTTGCACTCTTCACCTAGAGGCCGTTAAACATATTTTCTTCATTCCGTCTGTCTGTCTGTTCGAAGCATAGCTAAAAAATGACTCACCCGATTGACTTGTTGACAAATGTTGGTCAAAAATTAAGGGTCAATGGAGATGACTTGGTAACATTTTGGTATGGGATGGGGGAAGAAACAGCCTAGCAAACAAATTGTTACTAAAAAAATAACTGACTAAACAAAATAGTGGCCTAATAAAATATTAAAAATATCAGTCTGGAAAAACTACTTATTAGATTGATTTCCAATTTTGTGCGTGAATTAAGTGTGATATAGAGTAAACAGTTAAAATTGTGGTACGAATTCAAGATGGCGGAAGAAAATGGCGGCCAAATGTGTTTGTAATCGTGAAAATATCACCCTCCCGGGTTTTACATATGTTTGCTTTATTCCGTCGGACTATTGGTCGGTATATCTGTCAGTTCGCAGCATAGCTAAAAGCTACTTACCCGGTTGATTTCAGGTAGTCAAAAATTAAGGATAATATGGAGATGACATGATAAAATTCCAATATGGCCAAAGAAAATGGTGCTTTAGCGAAATGTTAAAAAAAATTAAAATTACTTATACAATTTACCTCAAATTGTCACAAAATCAAGTCTGTGAACTGTTAACATTTTGGTCCAAATCCAAGATAGAAAAACAAAATGTCGGCCTAATAAAATATTTAAAAAATCAGCATGATAAAATAACTTATTAGATTGAATTCAAACTTTATGCAAGCATTAAATGTTATTTAGACATAAACTGGTAAAATTGTGGCACAAATTCAAGATGGCGGAACAAAATGGCGGCCAAATAAAATATTTAATAAACATATTCATATTTAACTGGCTTCAAATTTTGCAAAAATATTAAATGTAATATAGGGATACACTGATCGAATTTAAGAAGATGGGACAAAATTGTGGTTTAAAAAAAATCAGTGTAAAAAGTACTTATTCAATTTATTTGAGATTTTGCTCAAAAATCAACGGTGGCACAGGTAAAAACTGTTTGGTAACCATCTGATATGGTGGAACAATAGAAATGTTTGAAAAGACAGTATATATGTGTTAATAAATAACTATGTGTGGAACTAAATTGAGTCACACTTCATTATTCCTAATAAAAGGAAAGATTTATAACGAGCAAAGTTACGGGTAAAGGAAATTTACCGATTTTTATATTCATGCCATGCCACGTAAATATTCTAACTAATATTACTAGATCATCCCCAGATGACCCTTAATTTTTGATCAAAATTTGAACTAAATCGGATAAGTAGTCTTAAAGCTATGCCGCGAACTGACAGACAAACAGACATTCCGACAGATGGACCGACGGAATTGATAAAACATATTTTTAGCATTTAGAGACACTAAAACGTGAAGCTAAATAAAACCTGAAATGGTGAATTTTTCAAGATTACAAACATTTTATTTGGCCTCCATTTTGTTCGGCCATCTTCAATTAGTACCACAATTATACTAGTTGAACCCTACACCACAATTATTTATTCAGCTGCCATTTTGTTCCGCCATCTTGGATTCGTCCAAAATGTTACCAGTTGATTTTAACATAAAATTTTGATTTTTGTGCAAAATTTGAGGTAAATTGGATAAGCAGTTTTTTAATAGTATTTTTTTAACATTTCACTAGACCGCTATTTTGTTTGGCCATATTGGATTTTTACCAAAAATTACCAGGCTCTCACCATGTCAATCGGGTAAGTAGTTTTTTAGCTATGCCGCGAACAGACAGACAGACAGACCGACGGAATGTTATGGCATCTAGGGACCCTGAATCGTGAAGATCTGAAAAAATCTCGGGGGATGATTATTTCACGATTACAATACTTCCTTTTTTAAGTCGGTACCAATTCAGTTATATCCAGATTAAATTAGATCCGACACATATATAATTTGAGTTAAATTTTACTCTAAAACATCTTTACATTAATTCGTTAAGCACCCCGATTCGTAAACAAAACTTTAATGAAGAATATACGCTACAAACAAATAAAACTTAAAATTTATTTGTTCAAACCAGTGTCTTTCGAACTAATGTTAATAATTCGACTGAGTACCGGATCGCACTTATTCCTTGCAGCCGGTTCGGGATATTGATTTTCTTATAATTCTAAAAATAGATTTGATGCTTATTTCTAGGACAAGTCGATCACCGAAGTAGTGGAATTATATTTATTTCCATAATTTAAAAGACGTAGTGTAAATATATTTTTTTAGCGTAACATTCCACCTGTTTATTTTCCAACATTTTTATATTTCTCTACATTTTGTATTTTTAATTAAAAGAAATTTTCTTTTATTTTACTAAGTCACTTGTATATTACTTTTAAGTATATTTATATGTTTTTGGTCCAGTTTTTTTCAGTGTATCATAATAACTCAATTCAAAACGTTTCCTTCACGTCAGAACTTGAAAAATTATGCTGTCTATAGGCAACTTAAAATACATTTCGGTTAAAAACCGGTTCAACAGGGTTCACCCCCTGCAGAAATACAAAGACACGAGTGCGATTTAACATCTCAAATTTTGCAGTTATGTAGAGAAAAGATCAGTGCAGGGCGGTAAACAGTCATTTTGTGAAAAAAGTTATATAGGTCGGTATCTGCGTCAAAAAATGATCGATAATGGACAACTTTGCCACTAATTTTTTCATTCTAAATTCGAATTTTTCATAAAAATTCGCATTTAGCGCCCAACTATACATATTTCCCTATTAAAATTACATTGAATCTAATACATATCTCTATAGTTTTAACACAATATTGCAGCGGCGGAAGGCTTGCAACTGATCTGTAATACTGCGTGCAGTTCCCTCTTAATAAACACATCTTTATTCTAGAATTAAAATAATCAGTGTCAGTTTCAAATTATTTTTATCAACAATAATATCTACCAGCCACCAGTTGAAAAATTGTTTCAAAGATTTGTTACTTCAGTCCACAGCTTAAGTCAGGAAATAATACCACTTGAGCCTTCAAAATTACCAGATAATTCAGCATTCAAGCGTGTTTTACAGAAACTGCATTCGGTTGTTTTCTTTTTTGTTTGAATTCCGAAAACTCCTGCAATTTCAGTACACGCTTTCATGCAAAATTATCGGTAATTTAGTGGTAAAGTAAACGTAATAGGGTTTGAATGTGACGTCATTTTCTTATATTTCTTTTTGATTCATGGAAAACGTATGCAAAAAAAAGATTTTAATATACTCAATACTCAATACTTTTATTCATGTTAATGCAGAAAATGTTTACATATGTCAAATAGATAAAAGTATATTATTTTAGATACCTTTAACAGAGATAGATAAATTATATTCCATAAGCTAATTTAAATCAACTATTAAAATTAAAAACTGCAAATATTTTTACATATGCATGCTTGCAGTCATTCCTAGAATTGAAACATGACTGTCGCTTCTACAGTCGTTTGGTTTTTTATCTGTTCAGTGTCAGTGACATTGACGAAAAGTAATATTGTCATTCATTTGAAAATGTCGCGATATAGTCAACAGGTTCAATTATTAATTTTAAATATGCTGGCATTTCATGGGTTGGAAAAGCAGCAACTAAGATGGGTTACCGATTGACTACAATAATGTACTAATCAGGTCGTCGCGCGTCGGAGGCATTAAAAGTAAGTCATGCTACTTTGTCTCGCATTATGGATAATTCAAGTTATCACTCTGGTCTTTCTGAGAAAATTCCGACTACCCAGAACAGGAGATGAAGGACGAAATTTGGGCGTTAGTTCTTTCTAAAGGAATCCTGATAAAAAATCATCTTGACGAATATTTTTAGTTTGGAAACGAAACTACCACCATGCCATTAAAATGGTTTAGTCGGAATATAAGAGGAAATACGATCAGTACATATTATCCTTAAAAAGAACACTTAACGCAGTACTGGCTACGAGGGATAAGGTACTGAATGAAGTATCCAAATGTTGCCCATGAGAATAAAATCATTAGATACTTCTGGTATACAGGTAACAAAAGCTTGGGGTGCATGTGACACATAGTCACTGATTATTTTTTTACATGATTATGACGATTTTGAAACAGATTTAATGATGAAGTCGTCGGTGCATAACCTGGTGCTAATCCTTTACTGTTTCACCTTCTGCTCCTAATGACAGCGTTTCATCTATGCAACAGAATATTATTAACATCAATCACACCAACATATTTTGTTGATACTCTTTTAACATTAGTTCTTTAAAAACGTAAATTAAAAAACAGTATTTTGTATAATAATATACGCTAATTATCTATTCTGCATGCAATTTTAACATAATTAAAGAAAAGTAGACGTTTATAATCATATAGGACCGTACAAAGTTGCTTGTTGTTATGCTTTTTTTTTACCAAAAAGTGGTTCATCCCTAATTTTTTTTTGCTGAAATGTGTTTATTTAGAGGTAAGCTCTACAGTGAATCCAAAAAGGGTGTGAAAATTAAAAATACCTGATATCTACAAGAGCCCATCATTTCCTCCTTATATTTTAACAATATTCTTACAGTGTGAAACCTCCATATTCCTAATTTGATACATTACGTTGTTATTATAGTCAAAATGACCTCTTTGAACTGCTTCTATATATCATCTGAGATATTAACTTCCTATGTAAACTAGCCATTTTAACATATTTGTCCCAAACATACATCATATTAAATTTATCCCTTATTTTATTTTCATAAAATCAGAAATTTTGATTCTGTATTTCGTTGTTTTTTTTTCTGATATGCTGCTTGAATATGTTTCGTCTGATTGAACTGCCATTTTTTTTGTAATTCGATACAAAGTAGTTCGGCTTACTTATTCGTATCTCATATTCCCTTATTAGAACATTGTCGTAGTGCTCTTATTTATAATTAAATCTGGAAATAGTTTTGATTTAATAGAGTTATACAATTACATATTTATCAACAAATTGTAAATACAGTAGGTTGAATAAAATAATGCTTTCACGGTACTAATGTAAAGTTCAAGATTAACGGTTTTAGTTGATGTATGTATCTTCATCTTCTTATTTCTTTTCCTTTAGAACTTGTTTACCTTTTTTCGTGACAAATTAATAGTAAGAATGTTTTAGTGAAATAAATAACAGTAATTCATTTTCAGAACTTGTTGCGCTGTTTCTAAATTAACTTTACTATTGTGACTGTATACCATTTTCTTATATCTAAGCCCTAATACTTTGAAATTTAAAATTTAATTAAATACTTTTTGTATTTATTAACTAACAAATCGTTGTTAAAAGAAGTTTTAGGTTTTCGGCATTATCTATTATCTCAGTTTGTTAAAAAAAATTCTTATTGCTGAAGCTCAGTGTAAAAGGTTATAATTTAAAGCAAGAATGTTTATTAGCAGAAAGTTAAATGCATGCAAAATTAATACATATATTAAAACACAAAAGGTATACAAATTCTGAACTTATTTATAAGTAATGGATTTCTGAACGCGTTCATCACCTCTTACTAAGATGCGATGCGGCTTAACTGTCACTACAGTGTTGATGGTGAAAGTTCTCCAAGACATTCGTCCTTTTTAACCTGAGTCACAGTCAATTCCTATTACGTTTACTTTAGTGTAAGAGACTAGATAAAAACACGTTTCTCCTGCAAAAGTTTTATCAGAATTGTATGTGATGGAGGACCTTACAAGAGCATTAACATCATGCTTGGATCCAAAATTATCTGCCCATCTTTATAAAGCAGAAACAAATTATTTTAGCTTATTTTAGGATGTAAGCGGCATTGAACTAGAATATATAACAAAAAAATGTGGCCATGTCACTTCCTGAGAAAAATTATGATATATCTTACATAAGGTTAGATACGAGATTTGATGATGGTTTTTCAAATTTGTAACCATTTCTAAATTTAATTTTTATTGTATCACATGGTAACGGCGCATTTGAATAAGGATTTTTGGTGAATCAATAATATTTGGTTGAAAATTTACAGTTATTCTCTTTAATTACCCAACGTTTAATTCCACATAATCTATATATTTAAAACACTAACCCAGATTTTTCAGCAACTTTGTGAGAGAGTTGTACTGTGCCAATTTGATTTTTCTTTCAAATGATCGTCTAGTTACCGAGAGCTTTCCACACTATTTTTTTATTCTTTTATTTCGTTTTTTTAAATCAATATGTTTTTCTTCAATAACATTTCTGGACGATCTGGTGAATGCGCCCCATATTTTTATAATTCCACTGGAAATTCATGTATAGACTTAACCGGGGCCTTAACAAATAATCCCACTAAAATGGTACACTGTGTTTTTTACTGAAAAATACCCCGACATCTTTCTCGAAAACCTCAAAAAGTCAGGGCATTTTATTTTCAGTGTGCGCTGGCATTACACATTAAGATAGTTATTAATAATTTAATTTTAACTTATAACCTTTTTAGGTACAATGGATTCCTGCCACAAGGGGACCGCGGAAGGCGACGCAGTAAATTCGTCTTGTACAAGAGGCCGGTAGCGACAGGCGTCAAACGCTCAAGACACTACGTTGTCAAGACGCCGCACTCGTCGCAAGCCATCTTGGACACAACGCAGCACTCGATCTCCTACACTCTCAGCAGGAATCACGCTGTAATAGTGGAGTACACCAACGATGAGGAAACCGATATGTTTCAGGTAATTATGCCCAATTGGCCTTTAAAATTACAATTTTAACTTAACATTCAACTGTAAAACCTTCACTGCGTATACTTTCAAGATTTCGAAACCTTGGCTCCTAAAATCCTGATATAATCACAGAATAGAAAGAAATAAATCGGTTAATTAGCCTTTACCCTGAACTTTCCTCGAAACGGATTACGCCATATACATATAACACAGTTTATATACAGGGGGTCCAGAAGGCCCCTTAACGGAGATATAGGGCCTCAAAGGGGTACCCAGCGATTTAACTTTTTATCCGACTTGTATAATTTAATGAAATCCTAATATTTTATGTAGGCTAAATAGAAGCATAAAATCAACTACAGTAGATATTTTACATTATCAGGGAAATAAGTGACGGGGTTGCCACCACACTCGTTGTAGAGAAATGGTATTAAATAACAAATTGCATCAAAGGACCTAGAGATTAGAGAACAATTAATTATTTTAGATAGACTTACTGGATCTGGTCTCTTCATTTTCACCATGCATGCGGTAACAATCTTGTTTCTAGTTTGTCGGAATGACTATGTAACACTGATCTTGTTACCTTCTCCAGTAAAAAAAATGCAATACGTGACCTTTGAATAACCGAAATATGAGATATTAACAGACCCCCTCAATAATAGCCCATAATATGTACAGGGTGTCTCAAATTGGTTGTCCCTAATGGAAAAATAGGAAATCATTAGAGATATTAAAATTCTGATACCTGATCTTCTTTTTTTTAGAAGGTTATAATGGCTCAAATAGATCATGACTATCGCGATTCCTCACCGAGCTACGGGGTGGTTTTCAAATTTTGCTACTTTTAAAATAGTCCTTTAGTTTATTTACTATCGGAGATACATCAAATCTGAAGGCACTTTTTGATGTAAAATCCATTGGCGTGTCGCAACATTTTTTTTTGGGCTACTGTTTTTGACATATGTTCCGAACATGTATTTTTTTTAAATTGGACACCCTGTAGTTTTATAGCTCATTAAATCCGGTATTTTTTGCGGTTAAAACAGTGTTACACACTTTACATTTTTTTTAATACCAAAAAATAGGAAAAACCTTTTAGTATAAAAAAAAAGATATTAGGGGGCCGTGCAATTATTAATTTAATTTAAATTAATAAATAAATAAAATATTATTTTGAAATAAAAATTTTTTTATTCGACAGGCATACATTTTCATCAGCATACCTGTCGCATCGTTTAGCAATCAAGGAAAAACATTTATTTAAAAAATGTAGTGAGCCATGGACGATAAAAAAAATCTGTCAGATCTGTGAAATCATTTTGTCAGTGCAAAAGTCAAATTACAATAACTAGTTTCTTCTTTCTCATATAAAATGGAGAGGTACGAACATTTTGAAAAATACAAAAATACAATGTTCGAACGCTATGTCATAAAGATCGTCGCGCTGCATCAAATTTATATTTTGAGAGATATCCAGGACGCCCTCAGCCAAGCCTGAATATTTTTCAACGCCTTGAGGACAATCTGATAATTTGGAAATTTTGAAAGAATCAGGGTAACAAAATATCATAAAGAGAATAATGAAAATAACTTAATAAATTTAATTGGATATGTCACTGCAAATCCGAGCACATCATGTAGAAAAATCGAAGCTGACATTGGCGTTTCTCGTGCGAGATTTTCAAGAATTCTAAAGAAAAATAAGTTTAAGGGCTACAGGGCAAGAAAAATTCAGCTACTATACCCGGGAGATGCAGAAAGGAGGATACAATTCTGCTATTGGTACCTAGATAAAACTCCATGAGGACAATATTTTTGGCAATAATATTATATGGACCGATGAATCACGAATCACAAGTTCTGGAATTTTCATTAGGCTGACTCAAACCCTCATCAGCAACTCAACCGGATTCACCGGGGTAGATTTGGCATCAATGTTTGGGTCGCATTATTAGGCAATAGAGCTATTGGTTATAAAATTTATCCGGAAAGTTTAAATTCACAACGTCACCTTAATATTTTGTAAAGAAATATCACAACATATATAGACAATAAGCCCCTGCTAGAACGTGAAAAACTTTATTTTCAACACGACGCGCGACGGAGCCCCAGCCCACAACGCTAGTGTAATATGTGAGTACCTAAATATAAATTTTGGGCAGCAATGGATCGGCAACGTAGGGCTTATCACATGTCCAGCTAGATCATCTGATATCACCCCCTCGACTTTTTCTTTTGGGGATTTTTAAAGAATAACATGTATTTACATACAAGCAATACGTTAGAGGAACTTCGAAAAAATTTCGAAGCAGCTATGCTGCATGTAACTAACATCCACATTCACAACGCAATTACGGGCGTTCAAAAACGATGCCAAATGTGCTTAACGGAAAATGAACACCAGTTTGAACACCACATTTACTTTTTGCTCATAATTTTGAAACTTTGTTTCCCTTTGCTGGTTTTACTTTACCTTTTTAATTACTGTTGACTTTTGCTGTAAATTTGCTCTTGTTGTTGCTATTTTTTTGCGAAATAAATTATTTAATTAGCTTAATATTAAATATTTATCAGTCAAAAATATCTAATAATAGGATATATGAAAACAGTAGTCAAAAATCAGTACTGTAAAATGTATTTTTTGTAAAATTTGGCCAAAGAATCAAATTTAGGTACCAAATCATTTTTATCAGAAAAAATAAATAAATTTATAAGAAAAAAGACATGCTTAGGTCGTTTCTTTACAACAATGATTAATTCAAGTTCAATTTACTATTTCATGGCCACCTAATATCTTTATTTTTATAATAAACGGTTTTTTCCTATTTTTTGGTATTAAATAAAATACTATAAAGTGTCTAACCGCAAAAAAATACCGGGTTTAATGAGCTATAAAAATACAGGGCGTCATATTTAAAAAAAATACATGTTCGGGCATATGTCAAAAACTGTAGCCCAAAAAACATGTTGCGCCACACAGATTTGATGTATCTCCGATAGTAAATAAACTCAAGGACTATTTTAAGGGTAGTAATTTGAAAACCACCTCGTAACTCTGTGACGGGTCGCGATAGTCATGATCTGTTTTTGACTGGAGGATGAGGCATCAGAATTTTAATATCTTTTATGATTTCCAATTTTTCCATTAGGGACAACCAATTTGAGAAACCCTGTACAGGATGTTCCAACACGACTAAACAGGGGCTTATTTTTGACCTGTTCTGTATTAAAAAAAATCCAAAATCCATTTGATGTATTTTTTCAAAAATTTGTAGCCAAAAACATTTGAACAAAGACAAAAGACTTACGTCATGGATGAAGTCTTTTTTAAATAGAACACCTTGTTTTTATATGGTTTTTCGAAAAGGCGCATTTTTATATTAATTATGTTAAAAAGATGTGGTATTGCAACAACTGTTTATATTATATTTTAATATTTTATCCTTAATAATTTCTGCACGATCTGTTTACTTCAATATGTTTATCATAGATGATAAAGGTACTGCCACCTTCATATCCCTTCAAAGTCAAAAGAAATTTCACAGATTTTGTATTTTGTCGCCATGGCGTACTCATCAAAGTTTACCTTTCTTTAACTGTTTTAAGAAAATAAAAGAAATGGAGGAACCACTTTTTCTATTAAAGAAATCAAAAAGAAATTCCATATTTTCACTGCGTTCCAATGCGCCATATTCCTTAATATGACAATTTGAAGAAAGGCTATCTTACATTGTTGCCGAACTAACATTATTGTATGGAGCTTAAATTTTTCATGTTTGTCTCCCGACATTCGGCATTTGGCCCCCCTGTGCCGATGCCGAATGTTAGACTTCCGCCAGTGATGCACTCGCCTTTTATGTTAGGGCTTTAATGATGATGCCTACGGCGCCTAACCTGGTGCTAACCCGGTACCAATCTAACTAGTGCGGTCAACACTCATCAATAGGGGGGTGCATCATTGGCGGAAGTCTAACATTCGCCAGTGGTGCCCTGCGCTGTTGTTCGCCTTTTAGGGCTTTAACGATGATGCCTACGGCGCCTAACCTGGTGCTAACTCGGTACCAATCAACATCAACAATCAACATCACAAATGCATTTGGTTTTTGTTATATAATTTGTATAGATCATATATAAATTAAACTTGGCAACGTAGCATCCCCAGCACACTGGATTTCCATCCAACGGGCGACACTCCCGCTCTCTCTTTATTTAGCAGTTGTAATTATATTTAAAAACGTTTAATAATGTCTAAATAATAATTACTTCTAACTTTTAGTTAAAAATAATCAATTTTTTACATAGTTCATAAATTAAGATTGTGAAAAATATGTTTTTAGGGGAACACCAAAAACAAGTTCAGTGCAACCTTCCGAAACCTTAGTTTTTTTATATAATTTGAAAAAGTGGTTCATCTATAAATTTTTGTGTATAGGAATTAGTAAAAAAGGTAATCTTTCAAATGTATATTTTAAATTTGTCAGATTTCATGGGTAAAATTCTTTACAAGAGCCGATTTTTTATCTTTAAAACGGTATTTACGGACACATTTCTTTGAAAATTTGCAATAAATCAACTTCTTGCTTCTCCTGCATTTTCTTGGCTTTTGGAATACAAAGTAAGAATCAATAATCTCTCTTCTTTCTAATGAGTACTTCAAACTTCATGGCGACAAAATACAAAACATGTCAAAGGACCCCGCACAATCCTTGTGTGAAATGGCTTTCAGTCAGTTTTCCTGAAAATTTGCTGTTTTGCAGTACTCGACAACCTGATCAAAAGCTTTCGTGGACACAACTCGGTTCTGCAGCAAGTTTTCGATATACAGGGGAGTCAAAGTAGGAATTTTGCATATTCTTTATTTTATGTAATTTTTTTATTTTTTTGTTTTTAAATACTTAATACGCGTCCAAATAAGTCAGTTGCTTAGAATATCTGGGATTAGAAGTTACTAAAAACTTAAAAAAACTCATACTAACTGGGTGTAACTATTTTCCACATTGCGATTTTTTTCTTACATATTCGACCGCATCTGACATATTTCAACAGGTATTAAGTTTTTAAAAACAAAAAAATAAGAAAAAATGCAGAAAATAAGGAACAGGCAAAATTCCAACTTCGCAAACTATCTGCAAGATTGTTTTGTGTCTATAAAAGCGTTTAATGAGGAGGTTTGAAAAGTACAATATATCAAATTTTCACAAAAATTCACTGAAAGCCATTTCCCGTAAGGATTGTGCGGGGTCCTTTCCTTTTGACTTTGAAGGGATATATAGGTGATAATACCTTGATGACCTATGATAAACCTACTAAAGTAAACAGGTTACGCTAAAATAATTAAGGATAAAACATTAAAATATAATAAATACAGCTATAGTAATATCAAATCTTTTTAACATAATAGAGATAAAAAAATGCTACTTTTTCAAAAACCATATAAAAAAACAGGGTATATCTGATATATAAGTAAGTGCAGTGCCTTGTACATTATTCCATCTGAAGATGGTACTGTGTACCGAAACAATTGTTATGGTTTATTGTAAAAATAAATACTGGGAATCAAAAGTTCGTATTTTTAGTCTTTTACTTTGTAAAAAACAGGGTTTTCTATTGAAAAAGACTTAATCCATGGCGCAAGTCTTTTGTTTCCAGTTCAAATATTTTTTGGCACAATCTATTTACTAATTCTGCAGATAATTCTAATGGGCCACTGTGTTTGGCACAACTTGTATTATAGTAAAAAGTAATCTCCCTTACTCATCAGTTAAATTCTGTTAGTTGAAGGGCTTGCAAAACGCATTTTCACTATACCCTATACTTGTGGAAATGCAAAATATGTCATGAATATTATTTACTTACAGCCAAACAACACAGATAATTAAAATAATTTGCTAATGGCATTTTTTTGGAATTAACGTTAATTTGTATATTAATAGGACTAATTCCATCTATTGCCATTTATTGTGATTTGAACAAAGATACTTAATTATCTATTTCTCTGATACCCTAAAGAAGCAGCTGGAGTTCTGGTAGCAAACTAGAGAATACAATCTCTTAAACCAACTTGTTATCTCAACATTTATCATTTCTTAAAGGTCGTTCCACTTCACTGAAATATCCGAAATGTAGGGCACAGGCTTGTTTTTTTTATAAGTTTATAACGGGAAATATTTAGTTTGTAATGAACTGAAGGAATGTTTTTATTTTGTTAATTTTTTAAGTTATTATTATTATTATTGTTATTATGTGCTTATAATAACATTCAAATTGCTTTTTTAATGTGAGTTTATCGATGTAATTCAGAAACTAGGTTGTTGGGATGCTAGGAACTGATAGTAGTTATCTTAATTTAACCAATTTAATTTTGAATTCAAATAAAATATTTTCAAAATTTTTGATGCTCGATGGTTTTCAAATATTCTTTCTTTGGTAAAACCTATAATTTTTCGTGCATTTACTGTGCTAACGGGTGGCAAAAAGTTGAATTAAGTAACGGAATATAAAATAAAATCGATTTGAATTTGGTTTTATGAATTTGTGCAAGTTTTCAAAAAGATATTTAACACATTTTTACTTGTGAATTAACTATTTGTTTTTTTTTTAATCTGATCCCAAATATCCTCAGAAATGAAACATAAAATAGATTAACATGAAAGTGCTGTAACTGTGGTAAATTTACAAGCATTTTTATCAAACTATGTTATAGTGTTAAAAGAATAAATATCCAACCGTCATGCTTGTAAAGGCTGCCTTGACATTTTGGCGGAGTGAACTTAAAATGGTTCTTAAAAAGGCTGCTTGACATGTTGGTGAACACGCTTATTTATTGTTTTTAGCGGAAAAATCAGTAGTGGTTCGCCAGGGGACGAGGGTAAAGCGCCGCTTCACCTACATTTTCCAATCAATTTACTTAAAAATAAAAATATTTTTAAAATATTTAGCGTTTTATAATCTATATTTTTATTATAAAAATGCAGTATGTTTTATATAAATTCACATTATTTATTTAATTATACCATTATTTTCTATCAAAACTAGTGCGTTATATACTCCAAAAAAACGTAGCGCGCTGAACACCTTTTCATAAGAGCGACCCGTTGAGCAGCAGTAACACATTCCGCATCAGACTCCCCCGCACGCCGGCTTTCGCGCTTAGATTTGTTTACGGCAGTTGCTAGGGCCACGCAATGGTGAATATCCATAAGCCAAATGTAGGCTGCAGGCGCTTGTTCGCTTGTTATAGGATTAATGTGTGATAATTAGTGCGCTCAGATCATCGGAGGCGGAAGCAGTTTTGCATCGATCGAATCGAATCGAAATTAACTTTAAGATATAGGTACATAACTGTTTTTAAGAACAAAAAAATACATTTAAAATCTTATAAATTCATATTATTTCCCCTAAGTATTAAAAAACGCTCCAAAGCTATGGATAATTAACATCATCAAAAAGGTTAAAAAAACAGTCATTTTGGGCGTGGAACCCGGACGAATTTCCGTCTACGGCGCTGTCCACCTAGCCTGCGCTTTACCCGTTCTTCTATCCACGAGCCGCCACTGGGAAAAATATTAATAAATTATTACTATTAATAAATTGTATTGTTTATTTAAATGCCACCTAAGACACTTACTAAAATGGACCGGTTAATTTCTTGTTAAGATATTTTTTGTAGACAACTAACAATAGAAGAAATGATTTTAAGCATGCAAAAATGTTAATCGTTTATACATTATGATAATAACTTTCATAACTACAGTGTAGGATAAAGTATAATGTGATTTGGAAATAAATGGGAGTTTGAAACAACATTGTAAAAAGACAAACTATAAACATTATCAGCCTTTAAATTAGTCTAATTTAAAATAGACAAATGAATTTTTTTTTCATACTCAATACATTTTTTTGGCATTGCAGATAGGTAGGTCATCAGAAACTCCAATCGACTTCGTAGTAATGGACACAATACCCGGAGATAAGACTGGCGAAGTTAAAGTCAGCCAGAGCACCATATCCAGGTTCGCGTGCCGGATACTTTGCGAGAGAAACAATCCGAAAATAGCCAGAATATACGCTGCCGGTTTCGATACATCCAGAAATATATTTTTAGGGGTAGGTATACGTTATTATCGATTAGTAACGCGTCCGATGATTTAAACCTAGTCAAAAAAGTCTTAAACAAAAAAAATGGATTTAAACAAAAAAAACTTTTTTTAAACAACCTGCAGAAAGTCAAAATATTAATGGTGGCATAATAACTATGTGATCGTAAGACAACCAACTAAAACAGGCTGATATAAATTCGGAAATTCTTTAATTTTATAGAGCAAAAAAAAATTGAGGTCACTATTTACATATTTAGCCCCTGCCAAGACTATCTCACACCCTAAAGTCGATCGTATTATGATACCAAGTCTAAACAAATCCATTCTATTTATATGTTGTGTATAATTACGGCATTATAATTGTTGAATTTTTGGTGCACCTTTTCAAATTGTAATGTCAATCATTATGTTAAGGTTCCTAATAAATAAATACGAATTTATAATAACGTTAAAGGTGTTATGGAACAGCATTTCTTGGTAACAATTCTAACTTGTTCCTGTTCTAAGCACGTACCTGTTACGATTCTAAACTAATATGCAAATTTTTTGTACATGAGATGCGGATTGTATCGTTAGCAACAGCCGAACCTATCGTAGCGGGATTTTGGCAGTAGGCACTGCGCAATCATTTTGAAAATTTTCTCTCCGAGTTGTAATCGTACACAGCTCATGACGCCGAACAGAGTTTTAATTTCTAATTAAACAATTTTCTTTATATATATATTCTACTTGTTATTTCATTTCATGAAAAAGTTGTTTTTTTAAAAAAAACAGTTCATACCTGTGTCACATTTCAATTTTGTGCAAAGTTTAAGTAAACTGGATAAATAGTTTTTTGATATTGATATTTTAAACATTTCATTAGGCTGTCATTTTGTTCCATTATAATGGCTCCTCACCAACATTTTACCAATCTGTCCCCATGTCACACTTGTTTTTTGTGCAAAATTTAAGGTACCTAAATTAGAGAAGTAGTTTTTTAGTCATAATTTTTTACTAGGTCACCATATTAGATTTTTATCAAAAGTTTACTATATTATCCTTAATTTTTGACCATTTGGTTCTTCTCTCAGTTCGTAGAGGAAGTTAGCTCTACGAACTGTCAGGGACGTACCGAAGAGAAAATATTGAGAGGGGAAGAAAAACCGAACTGAGTACTAAAAAACCGCAGTTTTGTGTAGCTACCTAGTATCATAATATATTTTTTGTCTTCTAAGCCCGGAGCCTTTCAGCTTTGAACAAAATTATTTTAATTTAATATATTTAACAATTTATTGAATTATGATACAATCCCAACATAAAATAAGATTTTTCCAACAGAATAAAGTATTGGGAGGAGACGCTCCCCTCACATGTCAGTCCCTAGTTATGATTATAAACAAGTATTTTTTTTTATTCTTTTACCCAATAATTTAACATTTTGGTAGAATAAATATGTCAAGATTCAGACTACCACGTATAGGTGGCGGTAGCTTCTACACATTTTGGTTGAAATTTCAAGTATGTTATTTAAGACCAACCTTTGTTGGTTTCTTGTTTATGGCTTGTAGCTAAAATGCTATTTGTCAATAACGATTTTTCTTTTTAATTTCTCAAGAGGGGTGGATAAAACAAGCCCCATCAAGATAATTTAAACAAAATATATCAGAGATGGCAAAAGCGAATCTTTTTATTGAAAGTCGGACGAGTCGTGAGCATTAAATGAATCTTGATGACTCGAGAGTCATTTATCGGAGCGGAGTTCAGAGCAAACTAGCAGATGACGCATTTTTATGAACATTTCTGGAATTTTATGCATGTTTGGTTAATGATTATTAGGTTATTAACAGGGTTGCCAAATCTGATGAAATTTCACCAGATTGGTGATTTTATGCAAAATCTAGTGATTGGTGAAAACTTTTCCAAAAAAGAACGTTTCTGGTATGTATTTTTTTTATTGAATGCATGTACATCAAATTAGTGCAGTTTAATGTTCCTCTTACTTAATTGGCACTTTGGCCGCTGTGTTACTAAATATGGACATCAAGATAATTTAAACAAAATATATCAGAGATGGCAAAAGCGAGTCTTTTTATTGAAAGTCAGACGAGTCGTGAGCATTAAATGAATCTTGATGACTCGAGAGTCATTTATCGGAGCGGAGTTCAGAGCAAACTAGCAGATGACGCATTTTTATGAACATTTCTGGAATTTTATGCATGTTTGGTTAATGATTATTAGGTTATTAACAGGGTTGCCAAATCTGATGAAATTTCACCAGATTGGTGATTTTATGCAAAATCTAGTGATTGGTGAAAACTTTTCCAAAAAAGAACGTTTCTGGTATGTATTTTTTTTATTGAATGCATGTACATCAAATTAGTGCAGTTTAATGTTCCTCTTACTTAATTGGCACTTTGGCCGCTGTGTTACTAAATATGGACATCAAGATAATTTAAACAAAATATATCAGAGATGGCAAAAGCGAGTCTTTTTATTGAAAGTCAGACGAGTCGTGAGCATTAAATGAATCTTGATGACTCGAGAGTCATTTATCGGAGCGGAGTTCAGAGCAAACTAGCAGATGACGCATTTTTATGAACATTTCTGGAATTTTATGCATGTTTGGTTAATGATTATTAGGTTATTAACAGGGTTGCCAAATCTGATGAAATTTCACCAGATTGGTGATTTTATGCAAAATCTAGTGATTGGTGAAAACTTTTCCAAAAAAGAACGTTTCTGGTATGTATTTTTTTTATTGAATGCATGTACATCAAATTAGTGCAGTTTAATGTTCCTCTTACTTAATTGGCACTTTGGCCGCTGTGTTACTAAATATGGACATTGATATCAATGAATTCGATAGGGAATTTAGATTATTAAAATATTACATATATTTGAGATTTCTATAGAAATGATGGGATTTTGAAGACAAGTCTGTTGTACAAAAAGAAACGGTAAACATCAACGACATGGAAACAACATAGACCCAGGTGTTTACATTCTGGAGGAATCCAACATTAACCCTGGTTTGCCAAACCGTTACTGTGGCCAGATTATAACGGATATCATCCTTTATACTATTACCTAAATAAACAAGGAATTCCAGAAATCCCAGTTTAAATGTCAATATAGAATATTTTAAAACGGATAATTAAATAGCTTATTATATATAACTCAAACCTAATCTGTTTTAAATGTAATTTAAATCTTCTGTAATTATTATTCCTTATTTCAAGAAATAAAGCCCAGAATAATCGGCAACGTCGGAATTCTACCTTTTTCGAGTATACTACAGATTTCTTTCGGGATCATTCGGAAAACGCCGAAGACGGTCGTAGTCATTCATTATTTCGACCTATTTGATGCGCGAAGTTGTAATTGTTCTAGTTGGTGAAATAAGTGTTTTTCAGAAATCCAAGGGTTTTGTGTGGCTATTTTCAAGAATCTGTTTAAAAAACTTTAAGAAAATGGTGCGAACTTGCTTTATTTGTTTTCGAAGGTAAGTAAGATATGTCATACCAGTGCTGTAGTTGAAGGGTCAAGTCACCGTCTAATAGCGTTCTTATATTTGTAAATGAAGTATTGTTTTTGTATTGCACATTTCCGTTGGGCTTAAATTAATTTTTTATAACTTCAACTTATCTATAAAGTCGAAGACACTGATGATAATATTCCTCTAAAATTTATCAAATCACCTTTTTTGAGGGGTTAATAAACAACATAAATATACTATTTGGTAAAGCACAGTACTAAATTTTAATTGAGTAAGCTGTAAGACCCACTATTTTATGTTGTCATTAATTACTCCAGGATGGTTTGCATTTTTTATGAAATTTTCAAGGAATATTTAGGGTAGTGTCGGAATTCTCATATAGCAAGCATATACAAAAAATGAAAATAGCGCAATAGCGTTACTTTACAATTTTTCATTTACCATAGATTTTCTTTAATGAATTTGAAATGCTTTAATTTATTGACTAAAAATTTGGTTTTTAAAAATAAGTAATCAAAAAAGTAAATAAATACCATCCTGAGGTACATTATCCCAACTAGGGAGAATCTGTTTTTATCAGGTGATTTCGGTAATATAAATAATAATATAATATAATGAATGTTAAAAATATTAAATATCTTGGCACAAAATATTTATATTGTCAATAAGTGAAATGTATAAGGGGGAAGATGGATGGCGGGGAAAAAAGGGGGTAAATTGGGGGATAAATACTGTAAAGATATTGTTTTTCATAATATGGTTTTTGTGGTTTTTAGGGACACGAAGTTCAATTTTGCATTCATATTAATATTGAGCTATGTTTATTGCTGATTTTCTGTAAATATGAATAGATCCAATACATGTAAAGGTGGTGCATTTTTATATAATATTACTTGCCGCGAGCCTGGCAAACTTTTAAAAGTAGTGGACTTAAATTTTTACCTAACTTCGCGTAAATAGAACTAAAATGTGTTGGAAAAAGGGTGAAATCAAAATGTTTTGAAAAACAAACCCGATTTCAAAAAATAGGTTGCATTAAAAAGGGATAAATTATATTTTATTACATATTTCCTATGAAGTCGGTGATAAGCTGATAAAGAAAGGTATTAAAAAAGCATTATACTTTTGGTATAGACATCAAAACACAAAGTGGGTCCATGTAACAAAATTTAGTTTTATCTTCATCTTTAGTAAAATAGTAATGAGAACTCACCCTTTTATTGGATGTATTTTGTTATGGAAATGCTTGTTCTTTAATGACTAAGCTTATTGCTAATAATAAATATTGCCACATGAACCGTTACATAAATATGTCTTTTGCAGGCACGTAGCCAGGATTTCAGTTCTAGGGGGATCCAACCCAGTCAAAACCAATTCAATGACGAAAAAATTATTAAGAAGAATGCTTTTTTTTCACTTGTTGCTAGTCCCCTCTACAAGTGCAACAAAATATGAAAAAAAGTTGCAAAAAACTAGTTATTTGCCAATATCTATTAAAACATTGCAGGTACAGCAATTATGAAAATGTAAAAAATTATAGGTATATCTCGAGCAAATAGGACGTTGGCGACTTTTGCTTAATATTTTTAGGTTTTATATATTTAATAGTATTTTAATAAATAAGTGCGTAGTCACTTTGTTAATATCGAGGTCAATGTGGTGCTATCTTCCATAGAGGGTCTGAAACCATATTGCTACATTAAAAATCTGGATTTCTTTAATCATAAATGTATTCATCTTTCTTTTTAGTACTTTCTCGAAATTCTAAAACTACTTTTAATGAGCGTTTGCTTAAAAGTTTTTCTTTTTTTGAGAATTCTAAATATTCCTCACTGTCAAAATCGAATATTTTTTTGAGGTAATTTTTTTCAATCCCCAAAGGTAAATTCAATAATTTTCTTATTCCTTAAATCGTGTTTTGTATACGTAAAGATAAGAACTTCAAAATTGTGTGAAATTGGATCACGAAGAGAAATTTTCAGCAGCTACCATATACTCTTAAGTTTAATAATAATAATTTTTGTTGGAATTATCATAAATTTGGTCTCGGCACGCATTGGCAATTTTGTTTATGAAAGGAGATTTTTGTGGAAGAAAAATGAAATTTATTTTCCTATCGATTTATGTTAGAAACTGTCGTACTTACGAAAAAATCATTAGGTGCGTCTTTGTTTAGGGTAGCCTTTCTTAATTTTTTACATTTACATATTTGGGTTTGTTAAAAAACCCGTCAAAAAGTTAGAATTTCAAAAAATAGCCTGCTCCCCAATTGTCCTGAGGTTCGAGTTAAAAAATAGCTGTAGTAAGCAGAGCCAATACGGAACTGCTAATCAGCAGTTATTGGAATTCTACTTTCGTAGGTTAAATTATGTAAAAACTTAAATATTTTTTGGGTACCGCGCTGGGCGGGGGGGGTCCGGACCCCTCCCCCCCCTAGACTACGTGCCTGGTCTTTTGTCACAGGTAATTATTGATACAATTATATTAAATTAGCTTCTTGCTAACCTAAAGTTTTATATATATATATATATATATATATATATATATATATATATATATATATATATATAAAGCTATATAATATTTCCTCTAAATTTCCGATTTTGAAAATTGTCATTGAATCATTAAATATGTAATAGACGAGTTTAATTATTATATAAATAATGAAATATTAAATTAATATGCTGTTACTTTTGTTTTGTTGATAATAATAGTTGTTTGTTATTATAACAAACCGTTTATAAATAAATTATACCAAACTTTTAAACTTTGTTTTATTTTTATAAACCACATGTCCGGGTGAAAATTTATAAAGTGCACTTTCAATCTTGTTATTTAAATTTTTTTTAAAAAAAAATTAAGTTTCAAATATAGTGTAAAATATTATACAGGGTGCTTCAGAATCACCAAAAAGTTTCGATGATTTTATTTTTAAACATCTTGCATTTTAATGCATTTATTTACTTTTTTTATTATTGATTTCTTGATAAAAGTTGGTGGTTCAAAAAAAATATTTTTGATAATAATAAACTTTAGATCAGGATGTTCAAAAAAGTGGTTTTCACTAACAATTTCAAAAAAAAGAAAATTTTTCTGACGGTAGTTTTAAGGGCCATAAAAAATCGTAAATATAAACTGAGTAAAATTTTTTATATTGTAGTTATGAAGATATTTAAGGTCAAAAAGCAAAAAAACATTTTTCTATTTAAATATTTCCTTAGCTATTACTAATGTGACATAACTAATACTAAACCTTTATTTACGATTTTTTACGGCCGCGACAGTCACAAAATTTTTAATTTTTGAAATACACTTTTTCATATTTTTTGAATGCCTTGTATATCTGATTTAAAGTTGAATATTGTGAAAACTATTTTTTTCGACAAAACACAAGTTTTATCAAGAAGAAAGTTTTTCGAGAAATTGATAATAATAAAGTTTCCCATTTAGTGCAGACTTTTCCACGACATAATATCTAAATTAGTTGTTTTCAAGTTATTATTAAAACTCTCACTTTTGCAAAGTGAAGTCGTTCCTGTTCATCTTAGAACAAAAAAACTGTCGTATCCACCATAATAATATTTGGGCTCAAAAAATATAGCAAATAATACATTATCTCAAAAATAGCTACGCCACTGGTAAGCCTCGTAAAGATATCTGACAGCGTTGCAATTTTCACCGCAAACTATTCTTTATGCAATCAGTCCGTCTTTTTTCCACTCATACACAACAACAAATTGATCTTTGGTTCTATTTATTTCATTTTTATGAATGAAATGCGGGGTCTATTCTTTTTGACGTCATTGGTAAACATCTAGTTTTTCCAGCTTTATCAAAATTTATTAGCTTCCCACTTAGCAGTTCATATGTAGAAAGGGTTTTCAGCACTATAAATTTTAATAAAACCAAATTGGTTATTCCACTGTGGAAACAACCTTGCTGTCTGCCGTTTAGTATGTTATATAACAAGAACGTTAATATGCACCGATTTTAACTGTTAAATTATTTTTGATTTTCCTGTAACTGATCTCTTTGTTAAATACACCAACGATATTTTATAATAGTTAAAATATCTTACATTTTTTTGTAAACATTGTCTTGGTACCTGACCGTTTGAAGGTTTTGATTTTATCAACAGTGTTTACTATGTGTGTATATGTTTTTTTTTGTGCCATTTTATAATAAAAAATACATATTTTAGCAAGATGTGTGGTTATTTTAATTCATTATCATCATTATTATCTACATACCCCCCATTACTTTTCTGGCAACTTTTCTAGGCAAATCTGGTGATATCTATTTTTTCGGCCTGGCAACACTTGTTATTAAGGCTAGCAATTCTCCAGATTCTGAATGCTGCGTAGATGTGTTTAGTTGATATGATATTTTAATCACTGGTATTATTCGCAATTATTAACAGTGTGCCTTTGGATAATATTTTGAAAATTAAAAGTTAACTAGCAATGTCAAGATTAGAAAAACAAACGAGTATAGTGTGGGAATACTTTACTCGTATAAGCCCTTAAATTATAGGTTTTGTTTGCTTTTGTAAATTATAAATACTTAATAAAATTTTCTTTGTTTGACTATAAATAGACATTTTTTACATCAATCGAAAGAAAAAGCCTAACCTGCGATCACAGTTTAGTTAGGATGTTTAAGCAAGACAGTCTACATAGGTACTGTAATAATGTCTATCTGTAATAACATTGTTAGATAATTAATTGTAATTTAAAGCCTCCAGTTGATTCCTCTTTGAACTTAAACAAATTATTTCTTTTTAATTCGATAGGAAAAAGCCTGCAAGTGGCAAGAAAATGGAAGAGATATCGATGGTCAAACAACGAACGGAGTCCTCATCATGCATCCGAGGGGCAACTTTTGTGGTGGAGACGCCAAATGCGGAGTATGGTTAGAAACGTCTGTTGGAGGTGGAGTTTTCACACGAAGAGAGTCTAGGTCGGCTCAGCAAAGAGGACAAGTGGTAAGGGCTAATATTTCAAAATTAGTACGTGTTTTTAGAATATTGTTTTCCATGCTAAGAATTTTATATATGGAAAGACACAAGAAACACACTCCATGATAAACAATAGTCTATAAAATAACACGTTCGTGTAATAAATTTAAAATGCTAGTTATCTTTATTAAATGTATGGCGATATCAGCAAGGTTTTGTGAACTTGAGTATTGACGCTGTTTTTGCCTTTCTTACAAATATCTGTTATTGCTGAGTTCCTAGTGTCTGTGGTCATTTAAAAGAAACACATAAGTTGCGAAATTTTAAAATAATAATAATAATAATAAATGTCTTTTATTTCTTTCATATACATAAATACAAACGGAGACATACAAAGATGGCGAGATCTAGCCTATGGCTACTCTAACCGTCAAAATGGTTATCATGTGTTACAACTTTGTATTATACATTTGCTTACTCAGTTGTTGTATGTGGATTGTAGAATAGCTATCTGGAATGGTATATATATATATACCGTGTACCCATTGGTCATAATGGTTTTTAATAAGAGAAAATAATCCAGTATCTTAGGCACCATTGCTATATTTATTGACACTGGGGTTCTTACTATAAGGTGGGAGTCGCACTGGATCTTCAAAACTAATCAGTACAAGTGCTCTCGAGTTATAATTATTGCTATTTTTTGGTTGGCACATTGTGGCGAGTGCAAAGGAGTATCGTTGGAAAATTAGACATACAAAGCCAAAGAAAAACCTACCTCTAATTATTTCTGTATCTATGTGAATAAAATAACAAATACAAATTATTCTTGCTTATTATTTTTATCATGTTATTTCAATTATATTTGTTTACTCATCATGTTCTGTAAGACTGAACTTTTTTACGTTTCTCCAACATGTATCAGATTTGTTTATAGCAATTAAATAACCAGGCTAGATTGGTCATTTTAACTACCTAGACAAGCGTTATGAGTGAGTCCATTTTTTTCAGTATTCGACTTTATAGGAATAGGTGAACTGCACATTCCGTTTTTATAAAAATATAGCTCAGAGCAGGATAACCACGAATTACTTTACCAAATTTTTAGATCTTTTATAGATGTTTTGTACAGATTCCTTGGTTATATGAATATATATTTACTTTTAAAAAAATAATGATTCTAATACTCTAAGGACATATATACTCCAAATAATTTGAAAATATGTAAACATCAGTTAGTTTAATAGACCATGTCATAACAAATTACGAAATTAAAAGGATTTATATATTATAAATACTAAACTTAATTATCACAAAAATGAAATTTTAAAAAATCCGGAGAAAGGTGAACAGAAATGTTACAAATTTAGTTTTATTAATATCAAAAAGTTTAATATAGACAAACTAAAGATTGAGTTACTACTTCTAAATAACCAAAAACGTTTACTTTGGGATGCAAAAGTTAACCGAAACCTTGGTTTACACCAGAATTAACCAGGATGATTCAAACAAAGGCCAAGATTTTTGAAAACAGAATAAGATCCAAACTACAATGATAATTATGCAAATATATAAAAACTGCAATATTCTTGTTAAAAAGTCTATTAAAAACATTACAACACATTATCTTGTAAAGTTATCATTTAAAATGGTTATTTCTTTCACCAGTTTTTATAAATGAAAAAGAATAAATATAAACCAGTTTCGGTGTTGTCAGTTCTTTCAAATATTTTAGAAAAAGCAATGAAAGTTTTTTTGGAGAATCAAAATTTATATAGTACACAGTATAGTTTTCACAAATCTAAGGATACAGAAATTCCTGCTACTGACCAAAATAAGAAGTGCTGTTTGTTATCCTTAGATTTGTGCAATGCCTTTGATTGGTCATGAGATTATGTTACAAATGTTATTTAACTTTAGAATTAGAGGAAACATTTATAGTTTAAAACTTACTTTCGTAACAGAAAAAAATATGTTAAAATAGGAAAAAGTGAAAGTTAGAAAAAAAAACTAGTTGTGGAGCCCCACAAGAATCAGTTTCCTGGTCTATTATTCTATTTGCTGACGACATAACGATAATAAATATACTTTGGTCAAACTTTTTGTAAAATAAACCAAAGGGATATTTAGATTTTGAAGATTTATATAAATTAAAAGTTTGTGTTTTAATTCATTGTATATGTGTAAAAGAAAAACTATCTAATCTAAAATTGAATAAAATAAATTCAGTACCTACATAATAATAATACTCGGCAAACAGACTGTTTAAAATCAAGAAATATTAAAAGCAACTGTGGTAAAAGATCTCTTTTTCATAAAGAAATTATAATATACAATAGTATACCTAAAAAAATTAAAAAGCAGCCGAATAAAAAAAATTTTTTTTTTTTTTGAGAAAGAATCTTTAATATTTTCATTTTAAATTGAATTTATTGAATCAAGTCTCTAATATTTCAAATTACACGCTAATGTTATATGACTCACACATTTATGAAATTAGATCATTGGAATAACGATTCCTATTTCTCGGACGCATTGTTTCTGGCACACATCCATCCACTTTGTCCACAATTTACAAGAACGTAAATAAGTATGTACATTAACATAAGTAGGTACCAATAAATTGTTTTTTTGCTCAATAATGGGAAGTTCTTATCTGCGCACAGTTCCAATTTAGGGAAGAGCAACAGCTGCTGCAGGGGTGTTTTGTTCCGCATTGTCGGATAGTGTATTCTGCAAAAGGATCATTCAATATTTAAATATATATTTTTTAGTTTTGCAACATTTAAATAATAATCTTATTTACTAAATTAGTGTTAAATAGTAAAATGACTAAAATATATAGTAATTTGCTTAATATATTTCTAGACTTTTCCCTTTTTACCTGTATTTTTCCTTTTTTTTATATATATAGGTCGAGGATGAAACTAATGTGCTACAAGATGGAACACTAATTGATTTATGTGGAGCAACACTACTTTGGAGATCTGCGGAAGGGTTAGAGAAAACACCAGTAAGTAATATTAGTAGAAGGCTTTAATATCTTGTCAAATGCTTTTAAAACATCATAATCAAGTAATGAAACATTGCCAACTGGGAGATTACTCTTGAAGGCACTCCTGATCCTAAAAGCAATAAATATTTCACATTAACTTTACAATGTTGTTTTTTAGAGTAAACATGATTTGGAAAAAGTGATAGACGAAATAAATGCAGGACGACCGCAGTGTCCGGTCGGACTAAACACACTAGTAATACCACGTCGGGTGTCACCAAATGAGAACCAACAGCAACCCTATGTCTACTTAAATTGTGGACATGTTCAGGGACTGCACGATTGGGGCCAAGATAAGGATTCTGGAGCTAGGAAGTGTCCAATCTGTTTGGAGGTAAGGTTCGCCTTTTAGTAATGTTGTTAAATAATGATAAAAAGTTCTTTGGCAAATATTGTGGCTAATCTTTTGCGCAATCGATAGAGCAATTGCAGTTATTTTTATATTAAATGTTTGAGATTGTTTAATTTAAAAAGTATATTAATATTTTGTCAACCATTTGGTGGAATTATTCTATCGAAATTTTTGGTGAAAAGGCTGTTGTTCTCCTACACAGAGGAAGGGAAACCTAAGTTTTTGCATTGCAGGTCGACCGGATGCCATATTTTTACTTTTGTAGGAAAGTGTTATGGACAATTTCTTTTTACCAAAGATGTATAGGGTCTTCCTTTGATCCTTTTAAAACAAAACTGCATGACATGAAGAATTTTCAAATTTTCTTCAAAATTTTACTTATGTTTAATAAATTTTGATAAACGTATAAACAATTACAATTGTCATTGTGCGATCAATTCATCTTGACAACGAGATATCACTATAAGTTATATTTTTTTAAATGAGACACCCTCTATATTAAATGTCCTTAAAATGGGTCTTTTCTTGTATATCATAAATATATCTAGTTTGATAACATTATCTTCAAAGACAACCGAGAAATGTGAGAAAGACCCTGTCATAAGAGAAAATGTATTCCCATCAACTCCACTGTATAGTAGAACGTTTTCCGTCTCTCTCACTGCCTCATATAGCAGGGTTTGTCTTAAATTTCTCGGGTGTCTGAAGATAAAGTTATCAAACCACATGTATTTATAATCAAATCAGATATATTTATAATCTGCAAGAAGACACCCATTTGAGGGATATGTAATGTATAGGATGTCCCAACACAACTTGTGGTGATATCTTGTATAACTGATAGTCATTTGTTTTTGGTTCATATGGCATAACTTTAAAGCTAAAGGATCACACTGTACTTTAAGTGGCATTCAATAAGCGTACCAAGTTTTAAAGGTTTGTATTATAGATACAGAACAGCTAAAAACTGCAATTCAATTTGAAAATAGGTCCTTTTTAGTGTTTGTTCAAACTGGTCCAATTGAATGTTTTATTTTTTGAATTATAGGTTTTTTTTATTCTCTTCAAAATAGCATTAAAATTATTTAATTAATAAAAAGTTCTATTAAGTTTCTTAATAGTGATAACAAAATTTTAAATTTGTTTTTAGGGAACTTAGTCTAAGGAAACGATTGCTTTTATATGCAAGAAAAAAAGAAAATAAATTAAAAAATATATATTTTACTTGTTTTTAAAAAACAAAACTTTATAGAAATAAAAAATATTGGTATTTTTAAAGGATTATTTTATCCCGTAGGGCTACCCTATAGTGAAAAATAAGTTTTGTATACAAAGAGATAAAATAAATAAACATATTTCACCCCTTTTCAAATAGGTTTAATTTTAAAAAATCTATTTTTTGGGTGCTGCTTCATATTCCTAGGGTTACCCTGTATAGTAATAGATATATATATATATATATATATATATATATATATATATATATATATATATTATATATATTATATATATATACAGGGTGCCCCAAACTTAGTGGCCTATTAGAAATATCAGGAAAACCAATGAATAGATTACCTTGCAAATTTGACTTTGGCCATAGATGAACATAAACTCTCTTTTTAAGATAATTTAAATGATGCGGTGTTGCCGCTTCTACCTTACAAAAGTGGCAACATTCGTTTTCTAAATGGAATGCCATTTATATTATTGCATTTTCATATTGTCCTGAATACTCCAACCGCTTTTTGTGTTATGTTTCCTATAGCTAAATTCAACTGTTCTTGAGAAAATGGCGCTTCAAAATTGACATTTTTGACTCTTTGAAGCTCTGTAACTCTTAAACGACTTAACTTGCAACGAAATGGATTGCACTTTCCTATCCTGGTTTTTAGTTATCTATCATTTGACACCAATTTCTACTTTGAGAGGAAATGTCAAATTTTGACATCTCCTGTCAAACTAGAACTAGTGTGGAAGAATAGATAACTGGGATAGGAAAGTGAAATCCATTTTGTTACAAGTTAAGTCGTTTGGGATTCACAGAGGTTCAAAGAGTCAAAAGTGTCAATTTTCAAGCGCCATTTTCTCGAAAACAGTTGAATTTAGATATAGAAAACATAACACAAAAAGTGTTTAGAATGTTCAGGACAATACAAAAATGCAATAATATATAGGGTATTTCATTTAGAAAGCGGTTTTCAGTTCAGCTAAATTTTCAAAATAATCTGTTTATTGGTTCTCCAGATGCTTCTAATAGGCCACTAAGTTTGGGGCACCCTTATCTACTTAGGGCTACCTGCAAAAAATAAAATAAATTTTACTTTTGTAGAAATCAAATATCTACGCCATAATTTAGTGATGTCAAACAGTGTCTGTGTTTTGTCAATTGTCAAACAAAAAACAGCCAATTTCATTGTTATTTGTTTGATTTTTTAAAAAAGTAAAAAAAACTCGGTCGTCGTCGAACGATTCCCTTCCTTCGTGACGCCACCAACATGTTTAGAGGAAGAGCACACTCTTCTCACTACTTTTGTTTTTTAACCGTTACCTTAGGACTAAAATCTGTAATGCGATCTAATCTTTTTATATATGATTGTATATATTAACATAATCTAATGGTTTAATTTTTTTATCATCTAGTTGGGCCCTGTCGTAAAAGTATGTATGGGCTTGGAACCGGCATTCTATGTAGATTCAGGATTGCCAACTTTCGCATTTAATCCTTGCGGTCACATGGCTACCGAAAAAACCGTCAAGTAAGTTATATTTTTTATAAAGTAATAGGGTAGGTACAATGTGCAAACCTTTTCCCATAGTAAATGTTAACACCATATTTCGAAATTTGTTAGATAAAATCGTGGTTAAATTTAAGATACACTAGGACACATATGTAATTTAGTTATTAGTAATTTATTGCTATTGATAAAATATGTGCTTTTGTTGTTTCTTCGTAAAACTACACTATTGTGCAATTGAAGTGCATTTAAAATGTTAACCTAAAACTAAATGGCTAACTTATAAACAAATGGTATCTTTACAAACGGTTTTTACATTTTGTAGGTTTATGTTTGGTATATACGAGGGATAAGACAAAAATATTTGTTTTTTATATGAACTTTGTCAACAGCGAAAATTTACAAATCTGAAATTATTTTATATGTATGTACTTAATAAATGGATTCTTAGGAAAAAACTAATTTCTCAAAATTTTGATATCTGATTTGTGTCTTTTTTAATTAATTTTTTTCTTATAGAACGCATTTTTTTTAGACATTTTTCCTTCTACATTAAACACTCTTATTAAAAAAACTATTTTTTCAATCGTTTTGGCTTCTCCAAAAACCTTTGGATAAAAAGTAAATATAATTTTGTCTTTCCGAATATTAATTTTACTTCAGGATTAATTAATTAACTTTTTTCAGACGGTTATATATCTTTCTTATTTTCTTAAATTAGAATTTGTCTCCTGAATTCGTTAAAGGGTATTTTCACTTTCTCTTATTATTTTTGATAAAAGTGACTTCAAACCTCGGGACGGTTTTTTAATTTCTTAGAATTATTACCTGTAGTCTGAGTAATTTTGATTATTTTTTTAACATAAAAAGTACTTTCTTTTAAACTACCAATGCTAGGCACTTTTTAAATAAAATTATGCCTAATTCAGTATGTTTTCTTCTTTATTAGTAAGTTTTCGAGTGTCCAAAAAATATATAATTATTAAAACCTTTATGCAGGTGGGGTACAACTTACACGTCCGTCTCTAACTGCTGAACGATACTTTCTTTTTAATTGAACCTTAATTAATTCTCAGAAATTACACTTTTATCTTGAATTTTGCAAATTGCATTTTAACTATTCTTTGTATATTGAAAAACAGTGGTTAACTTTTTAAATTTCATGCAAATATTAACCATATACAGAATAATTTTTCAAGATTTTATTAAACTCAGTTATGTTAATGCATACGTTTTTTTAAACTGAACATTTTAGGAAATTTTTTAATTATGTATGTTATTTATCACTAGTTTTTCGATACCTATTGTATTAAAAATATATAAATAATATAAACTTTATACAGGTTGTTGCAAACTCGATACTCGTGCTCATGGAGATCTCACAGAAAAGTAAGAGGTAAAAAAAATTTAATAGCGAAAAAGTTACGCATTGTAAAACTTACTTTTTTAAGGCTGTCGACAACAAAAAACTAAAATATTTTAAATGATTTTAATTTTTTACTCACTATATTTAAGGCACTGCATAATTAACATTTTCATTGCTAATTTTGTCCATTACAAAATTAACTTTCGATTCCGACGGCTTGGTCCCATTTCACCAATCACATGCATTTAAACATGGTACTGTATGTTCTATGGTATTTTCTAAACCAATAATTTATTCGGTTTAAATAAATAGCACTGAGCTAAAAACTGAAGATACCAATACATTAAGTACTGCAGTACGTAAAAAATTGTTCAAATTATTAGATCCCACAAAAAATGTAATAAAACGTAAGCTTACACATTTTTTTTAAAATTAAAGATGAATTTTAAGAAATTACTCTTTAGATTGCAATTTAGGGTTCTGTATTTATATTTAAATCCAATATTTTTTTATAATTTCCGTATTTTATTTTAAGTGTAGTTATCATTAGGTATAGGTATAGGCAACCTTTAATTAATTAAAATTTAACCTTACTTTTATTGGCGAATTAAATATACAATAAAATAGAGTATAATCTATTTAAAAAATATAACTTTATTATGCCACGGTTTTTTGACGCACCCTGTATACATGTATAACTTAGAATGTATCTCTATCTGATCTGCATATATCCTGAAAGGTTCATTTAAAAAGAAAGGATCTTTCTGTAGTTAGAGGCGGACGGGGGAGGAGTTGTGTCCCACCCTGTATAAAGGTTTTAATAATTATATATTTTTCGACGCTCGGTATACGAAGACCTGCTAATAAAGAAGAAGACATACTCAGTTAGATATAACTTTAATTAAAAAGTGCCTAGAATTGGTAATTTACAAGAAAGTAGTTTTTATGTTAAAAAAATCAGCTTTAAAAATAATCAAAGTTACTCAGATTACGGGTAATAATTCTATGGAACTAAAAAACTGTCCCGAGGTTTGAAGTCACTTTTATCAAAAACAATAAGAAAAAGTAAAAATACCCTTTATGGATACCTGGAGACAAAGTCTAATTTAAGAAAAATAAAGTTATATAACGGTCTGAAAAAATTAATTAGTACGCCCCTGAAATAACATTAACATTCGGAAAGGCAAAATTGTATTTACTTTTTTCAAAACATTCTTGGAGAAGCCAAAACGATCAAAAGAATAGTGCTTTTCATAAAAGTTTTTAATTTAGAGAGAAAAATGTTGAAAAAAATACGTATTATAAGAAAAAAATTAATAAAAAAAGAAACAAATTAGATATCAAAATTTTGAGAAATTAGTTTTTTTCTAAGAACCCATTTATTTAGTACATTACATATAAAATCAAAATAATTTCAGATTTGCAATTTCTAGCTCTTGACAAAGTTCGGGTAAAAAACACTACTTTTGTCTTATCCCTCGTATATACCAGACCAAAGCAAACTATAAAACACACATACCACAAAAATATTAACAAAACATAAGCCTATAAAATATAAAAAACTGTTTGTAAACCAACCTTTTTGTTTACAAGTTATAGCTATTTGAATTTGGGTTAAATTTTTTAAAAAATTACACTGCAATTGCACAATAGCGTATTCTCAGTTTATCGATAATATCCGTAATGAAAAATAACTTTATGTTAACCTATTCCAGGTGGCTAAAATGTCGTTTTTCAGTTTATTTAGTCAACGAAATTTTCTATTCACTGTTCTAAATTCAAAGCTTACTTAATTAATATGTTTTAAAGTTCATATTTTCTACATTATAACTGTCTGAGATTATAAATATTAATTACGGATCTTTTGAATTCCGCCGTAAATATAAAATAAACGCCCTCCTATAAAAAGCGAATCTTAATTGGCTGGACGTATGTCAGACAAGAATGGCAAACAATACGGCGTCTGCTAGACTGCTTGTGATTGGTTTTTATCGTTATGGCTTTATTTAGCTGTCTGTGATCGCCTTTAGCCAGATATTGACGACAAATTATAAATATGATCTAACTTAAACCCTTTAAATCCTACAGTGTGGCATAGTGTCTGACTTTACTATTATTATTACCCGATTAATCGGAGAACCGAGGAATTGATCTTGAAATAAACGTTTAATCGAAATAATCGATTGATCATTATTCAAAAAAAACCTTAATCGATTGTATTATGTTGAGTTTGCCCACCCTTGACAGCCCCTTTTTCTTTTACAAAAAAACCGTTCGGTTTTTTGAAAAAATGTAATTTACCTAAATTTTATACCAGAATATAGGAAATTTGTAGTTTTCCAATAACCATAACTTTTTTTGAAATAGAAAAAAAAACAACATAAAAAATACTGCCTTTCCTACAATCTTGATGAAAAAACTTTCATGAGGATATTTTTTCCTCACAGGAAAATAAAATTTTGAAAAGGAAATGTGGGTATTTAATACATCATGTGAACAAACTTGCCGTGATTGTATTAATCTTGGTTTTTTTAGGGAAACTCATGTCAATTCTAGATATACATTTTTTTGGGTTTAAATGTGATATTTGTTTATTCCACTTAGGTTTCAGTCCTCAACATGATTTATCTAAATAACTTAATTTTTTTTAAGTAACTCTACACAATTTTTCAATATTAACAGAGGTAGGAAAAGGAGTCATACAAATTTTATAAAGTTCTCAGCCGGAAATTAGATGGTTCAAAATTGTAATAAATAGTTACATAATATGGTTGATAATACATAACATTTAAGACGCTATTTATTGATTTGCTTGTATTTCCAGCGGTTTATACTTTTATGCAAGTTCCTTTTGAGGTAAGCAACTCGATACGAGAAAATGGCTGTGGAGGTATGAAACTGTTTGTATTAATTTTTTTTTTTGAAGTTTTTTTTTACAAAACTCATACATTTTTCTTACATATAACACAAATAATTATTTTTTACAGGTACTGGGCAAACGTCGTAATACCTCATGGCACCAACGGATTCCAGGCGGTCTGTCCATTTTGCGCTTCTCCTCTTTCCGGATCTCCAGGATATATACGATTAATATTTCAGGATAATGTCGATTAATTGGTGTTACTCTAAAGGCGAAGTGTTAAAACCTTTGCATCAAAAACCTTTGATTTATTTCAAGAGAAAATTTAGTGGAATCCGTAGAGTTCTGAATAAGGGCAAAAACTGCGGTGATATTGCATGAAATTGATGTGCGGAAAAAAATTGTAATGTTTTACGGCGCATTTTTAACGAATCTATTTAAATGGGATGCACGCGTGATCTCTGAAAAATAATGTTTAATTTGCTATTATTTAATGATGCCCTAAAAAGCGACCAACTAATAAAATATATTTCTTACAGTTAAAGGTGTTCAGTTTATTCAAAATTAGACTAAATACGAAATAAATGACTGTTCCAGTTTGGGTACTAAGACAACTTTCGATATATGCTGCAGGGAAAAACCAGCAAAAATTATTGATTTTTTTTAATTGTGTATATTTTAATCTAATTTTATATAATTTTTTTTTTGTTATGGGATTCGTCTATTGTATGTCTGTGGGAGTGACTCGAGTGCTTATTCTTGTAGCCTGGTTGTGTGGTATGATCACACTTGCTCCATCTGTCGTTCAAACCAGAGCTATATCTTGGTGGTGGATTTTTAAACAATAAAACTCAATCGTATTAAATTATTTGCCAGTAATTTAAAAGCCAGTTGGTTTCTATAGTAACTATCAAATATTAAAGAGCACAGTAGATAGAAATATTTTAAAATAATAACATTATACATCTGGTTTTCGTAACTTAAATATCAACATTTGAAATATATTAAATTAAGTAATGGGACCTGCAAATGTCAAATGTTAGTTTCTTATGACATGACAACTTAGGTAAACTTGGCAGTAATAAGTCATTTTATGTTGGTAATCTTTTTTACTTGATTTTTTCATATTGTGTTATTAAGATTTGTACTAAAAACTAGAGCGTTACTTCAGGTTTCTACAGAAAGCAATTGTCGATATGAATGGATTGTATACCTTCAGTTTTGGTGTATGTAATTCATTAAGATTTGTACTAAAAACTAGAGCGTTACTTCAGGTTGCGACAGAAAGCAATTGTCGATATGAATGGCTTGTATACCTTCAGTTTTGGTGTATGTAATTCAAAAGCGCGCTAATATTGTATCTAAATAATGAAAGAATGGTGTCCTATATTTAGATTTTTTTAACACAAATAAAACCTACTTGTTAACTGAAGTTCCATGTATCGACTGTAATTGTTTTCCATTTTTTATCCTCTTACTTTTTTTATCGACAGCTTTGGTTCAATCAAATTAAGTAATTATATCTTTTTAAATTATGCTTTTTATTAATTTTTGTTAGCCTGGGTTTCGTGGATCTGTTTCATCATCGGGGCTGTTTTTAAAGGAAATTATACACCACAGTTTTTCTGTTGTTTAGTAACCGTTTGGCAGCCATATGCATATATATAAATAGGAAAGGATTGATTTTTTGGAGGAGTAGCGGTTTATTGCAAAATTACGGATTCCACGATTTAAATTTTCTGATCCCTCCACATCTTTTTTATTGTTTAAATTATTGTGCTGTACATCGCCAAAATTTGAATCAAGGCTTAATAAATGTAAATATCGTCGAGTGAAAAAGAGGATCTGTCTGGTGACTAGGAAAACCCCTTTACATTCGCCGGCGAAACGTTGCATATGGGTTTACAAAAATCTCAAAATGGAAAAGGTATAACATTTCTTTTTTGGAGAAATTTTATAGACCCTCTGCATATAATTGTTGTTATAAAATGTGTTTGTGTCATTGTGGATATTTACGAGAATGATGTCTAAGGATTTGGTATGGATATATTGTAGAAAGGTTTTTGTAGTATTTAGTGTACCAAAGCTTTATTTATATTGCTATGTAAGAACGGATAGTGTTTAGGAAGAGTTCTTTAATAATACCTTTTTAAACCATAGTAGATCTAAATTAAAAAAGTTATTTGTTATCACAGTTTTGTCAAGTTTTTATTTTATTATATTTGTTTTGTTCCCGTGTTTGCGGCATGATAGTGGCAGTAAATATTTTATTATACCAATCTGTAATACTTTGTATGTTGGAAAGTGACATTTTTCAATTTTTATCATTTTTTAAAATATTAATACTTTTAATTTAACTGCGCCGCATCATCATGACAAAATGGTGAATATATTGAATAATACATAGCCATATGTTAGGAGCTCGTTTTGATATGTGTTATACTGAGTGCTTGCGATTTATTACAGAAAACTGGGTACAATTAGTCAATCAATTTCAACCCTTAATAATTTTTGAATGGGTTCTTAGATTCTGTTAATTTTTTTTGCAATTTATTTCGATATCTCTTCACAATGATTTTGTGATATAAATTTAAACTTCGGAATAATACTGGAAAATATACAGGGTCAAACGTAAACTTGTCTTTTTTCACCAATTTTTGAGACGCTCTGTAGAATTACCTGGCTTAAATATCACTATCGTCTATGAGTCATTTTGTTGCCTGTTTTTTTAGAATCATTTTGTTTTTTAAATGATCGTTTTATCTTTTTTTTTTTTTTAGAGAAAGTGCAGCCCTATATGTAAAGTGCTGTTTTTACTAAATAAAAACATAAAAAGACTGCGTATCTATAGACAACATTTATTTTAAGTAATAATCAAACTTTTAATTTAAATTTTATAAACAAGAACTTAAATTAATAACGTTTTATAAACAAGAACTTAAATTAATAATGAGTGTTTCTCCCTCTGGCCCTTATTACACTTTGTAAATGCCTTGGCATGCTTTCAATCAGTCGTGCAATTGAATTTTGGGAGATGTGATCCCATTCTTGAACCAGTTTTTCTCCAAGTTCCGTTAAATTGGCGGGTACATGTGGACGACTACGAACACACTTACCAAGCTGATCCCAAACATGTTCAATCCGATTTAAATCCGGGCTCCTAGCTGGCCGTGAAAAAAGATGTATGCTCACTTCGTTCAAATATTGCCTCACAATACGAGCAGTGTGAGGTCGGGCATTATCATGCATAAAAAGGAACTCCTGTTCTATGAAACGAGCAAACGGTACGACGTGTTCAGCCAGTACATCAATATAACTCTCGCCATTGAGCGAATTTCTTGGTAATATGCAAAGTTCTGTGCGCCTGCGTGGGAAATCCCAGCCCATACCATCACAGAACCACCTCCAAAAGGTTGCTTTTCTAAAAACATACTCTCAGCGTACCTTTGGCCTTCCTGCCTCCAAACTCGTTGACGTCCATCGGAAGAATGTAAGCAAAACCGTGACTCGTCGGAAAATAATACTTGGGACCACTGTCATACGTTCCACTGATTTTTTTCACGTGCAAAATTAAGTCGAGATAAACGATGTTCTGGTAGCAATCTTGGACCATTTGCTGGTACTCTTGACTTTAATCCTATCTCTTTAAGCCGACGGCGCACTGTCTCATCAAATACATTTTTATTACGAACCTCAAGTAAATGTTTCCTTACAATCACGGCATTCTGAAAAGACCTTCTTAAGGTTTGCAGGGTAACAAACCTGCCGTCTAAGTTTGATGTAACTCTGGGACGACCCGATCCTATTCTTCTCACAAACTGCCCAGTTTCTAGAAACCTTTTCCTTGCTCTTCTAGCCGTGGTTTCTGAAACACCCACTATTCGTGCGGCATGAGCAACGCTCTTTCCATCGTTTACTAATGCTACAATCTGAGCAACTTGCTCTGGACTAATTTGTCGTGCCATTACTAATAAAAACAACGCTTCCAAACCGACATAAAGTCTTTTCAAGGCTTGACATTTCAAAGCACTCTACGCTTTTAAAATTCCATTTTTATTGAGTGTAAGGGAAATTACAGTAAAACATCACTTTACTTACACTGCTCTATATTTTCGAAAAAGAAAGATACGAAGGCCATTCAAAAAACAAAATGTTGCTAAAGAAACAGGCAACAAAATGACTCATAGACGATAATGATTTAAGCCAGGTCATTCTATAGAGTGTCTCAAAAATTGGTGAAAAAACACAAGTTTGCGTTTGACCCTGTATATTATCCAGTATTATTCCGAAGTTTAAATTTATATCACAAAATCATTGTGAACAGGTATCGAAATAAATTGCAAAAAAAATTAACAGACTCTAAGAAACCATTCAAAAATTATTAAGGGTTGAAATTGATACAAATTTTAGGTTTGCCACTTTTTTTGTGGGCCGGTGTATTTCAAATTTCGCCGTTTTTTTCACGTATTCCTAGGCGAATGCCGTCTTGTTACAAAGTAAAAATAGAAAACTTTGTTTCTAAGGAATATCAATACATCATTCGTGGAAATTTCCGATTGTGCAAATTATTGGAACATTTTTTTTAAATTGATAATTGCAATCAACATAGCATCATTGACAGGTTTGAAATCGAAAAATGTTTATTTTTTAGTTGACACTCGATGGTTGTCATAACAACCGTGGACACTCGGTCGTTTTGATCACTTGCACGTTTCTGACGTAATAAAACAAAAAGCACGTTGCTTGTAACTGCTATTTCCATTTTAATTTATACTTGGTTGCGCTTGGTGCAAACCCTTTTTAAAGCATGAATTTTTAGTTAACAGGACCTAATATATTTTTTATCATACATTGTTATCAGTATTATTGACCAGTGTCATACAAACGATCCTGTCTGTCTGCCACCCTAATTTCATTAAAGTTTAGTCTGGCAATTCATAGATGGCGCAATTATTTTTAAAATTATATTATAATCTTATGATTTTTTTATTTAATTGTTTTACCGATCACAGTTTTCTTGTTAGGTTTCATTTTTCTATACAAATAAATAGAAAATTTCATTTTTTGATGTATGTGTGGTGTAGAAACCCCCCTTGTTTTTTTAGAGTGGTGTAACCTTATAAGTCATTAGACGGTCTACACCAAAACTATACGAATCAGTTTTCACACTTCATGTAAGTTGCAGAAAACTTGTTGCTCAGAAAAGAGGGTATCAAAGTTTTGTTTACGACGTCATAAGCATTACAAAAAAATAGCAGTGACGTCCAAATTCCACTGTGCCTGTACAAATAAGTGAGAAAGTACAGCAGCAAAAATCCGGGTATCCATAATTTCGCTACGACGTGAAGTCCGTGAGTTACTTTTACTTTTACTTTACTTTTTCAAAACAATATCGCCTTTTTAATTTTCCAACATTAAAACAACGGTGAGCCGCCATACCCCCGATTGCATAAAACTTAATTGCTGTTTAGAATATTTAACCGACCTTTCAGATTTGACAAGCTGCTTACAAAAATCTAGGAACTCGCTGTCAAAATTGACATTTTGTTAAACATTCTAAACTTTAATTGAGCTTCTTGCAATCGGCCAATAGTCTTTTAAAATAGGTCATAGAACTAGTGCGGAAAGTGACACAGCTGCATTCGCGTACGGAAAAGAAACTTTTTGGATGTGTTAGGTACACTGCTTTTTCTGCAAGCGTGAAGAAAATTAGTTTTGGTATTTTGGCACTTATTTTAAATAATTTATTTATGTATAGACGTCAAAGTGAAAATACAATTCAAAATTTAAACTTTATTCATTACTTTATATTTTATTTGTTATTAACAATATTAATGGTAAATTAACAATTACTTGTAAAAATGTAGGGCTGGATTTAATGGTTTTTAATTGGTATGGAAAGATTTGTCATTTCAGAATTATTTATGCATAGTGGTTTTCAAATTTTCAAAAAATATTAACTTTTATATTTATATATATATATACTATATATATATATTATAACATGTAACTTGTCAAGTGTACGACACAGCCTTTTAACTAAACTTTATATTATTATTATCATTACTATTACAAGAAAAATTTTTATCTAGGATACAGTTATACAATTCAACATGTTCTTGTTCCGTTCAACATGAGTATCTCAATCATAACGTGGATAGTTTACAATTCTTGATATCTTTTAATGTTAGATATTTCTATTTTTCTGGTAACTGTTCGACGTTTATATTCTTGACCTCTTCAATAATGTTTTCCAGTATTCCATTCATATTATTTCCAATTTCCTCCTCGATCTAGCTTTTTCACTCAAAATTTAAAAGTCAAATAACTTTTGTACTTTGACTTTGACGTCTATATTGATAATCAACAACACAAAACTTATTTTCGTAAGAACAATACAGTTAAAAGGCTTTATAATTATCCGGTGGTTTAATTTTTTTTTAAATTTCTTGCGTATATCTTTCAATATTTTGTTAAATATGTTAAATTAGATCCCTTCAGTCCAGTTCTGGTCATGTCCATTAGCACACGAGGTCTAATTAAAGGTGGGTTTATATAGCAAATAAAATAAAATAAGGAGATCAAATCATGCAACATAAGGCGTTATACAGTGAAATAAAATAAGAGATAACCCACTTTCATCTTATTTTATTATTTTTTATTTCGAAAATACGCCTGCGCATTGCGTATTGGAACATATGATATTGACGATTTCGCTGAATATTTTTGTATTTGGATGAATTGTGTGCATACATAAATTAAAATTGGTTTAAAAAAATTATTCCAATAGGTACAGCAGTATTGAATAGCTTGGAAAAAACTGTTGTGTTACAGGGTTTGACAGCAACGAAGCTTTATTTCTTATCTTATTTTATTTCCTGTATAAATCCCCCGTAAATGGCGATATATGTAGGTATGTGAAAGTTTATGTATTGTTTTCATCTTCAGTGCTGAACATACTTTCAGCATTCATATGAGTGCAGAGGCTACTCACTTTCTGCACGCTCCCACAAAAATAATTTTTATGATTTTGGGGCATTGTAAATCTTTTGACTTTAGAATTTGGTTGTAACTTCAGCTTTCACCTTGTACTTGTGCATGGCAACCACAAAACATAATCAAAATGTGCACAAACTTAAAAATTAGATAACATTTCCTATCAGTGATAATAAAGTTTTTCAAATTAACAAAGTTATCCGTAGTATAAATTTCGTAAAAAGATGCGAATGTCTCACTTAGAGTATGGACCAGATTATTTTACAAAATATGTCTTTTATGCGCAAATGCCATATATTTAACTTTTATGTTTTAATTTTAATACATTAATACTGTGATAATAGATCCAATTCTTGACTGTTAATTTCTAGGTATTATTAGAGAATATAATGAGGTCGTACAACGTGAAGGATTTTTTTTATATAACTAACCAATTTTAAGAAGTCAAAAAATATATGTATATATATATATATATATATATATATATATATATATATATATATATATATATATATATATACTTGTAATATTTGGCCATAGTTGTTAAGAGTAATTGATCCAAATTAATCAGTGTTTAACGAGAACATTAAAATGATCTTTTAAACAAATGATGCGACCTGTACAAAATTAATTATTTTTTTAAAATTGTCGTAATTATATTTAGTTGACTTAATGTTTATTGCTACCGATATTTTTTACATCAAATTCGGATGGTTAAATAATTTGTCATGTGCACAGAATAATAAAATTTGGAAGCATAGAAAATAACGTGTCATCGAAGGTCAAAAAAAGCCTCTTTCTTTCCTTTGTTTTATAGTTTTCAAATTTAAGGTACATAGTTATTATGGGAAATATTTATTTAATTTTGATTAATTGTACAAACATGACATATTTTCTGTAGACAGGATTAGTAGCATTCTGTTTAATTTGAAAGGAATAAAATAATTAATTCTTAAATGTGGGCACTCTATGATGCCAAGTTTTTCAAATGTTTTGCATGCTACATTTGAGAAATAGTGTTTTATTACTATTAGCATAAAAATTAAATATATTTTTTGTTTTTTCTTATATCGTTTGGTAGTGATAAAATACTAACAGCCAGAATTTTGTTGCTAGACTAGAAGGGAATGACTTATATAGAGCGTATTTTTCTAAATTTTATATTTAAAAAGGCTTATTTTAATATTATGTCAAGGTGTTTTAATTTGGGAGCATTCGAGTGTATTCGTAGTACGTTTGAAGCAGTCATGTGTGTTGTGGTGCCTAACGTAACTTTCTAGAAGTAATCTATGTAAAGAGGATTTTTTTTCTCAAAAACAGAGATACGATATAAATTTTGGTCCGAATTTGATATGGCGTAACATGATGGCGTTTGATTTTATATTTTACTGGTAAAATTTTTGTACGAATTCAATATGGCGGAACAAAGTGGCTGCCATTTTTTTTTAAAATCAGCTGTAAAAACCTTATTAGATTGGCTTCAAATATCTTGCACACACATTAGATGTGATATAGGGATAAACCAGTGTGAAAAACGACCTATTCAATTGATTTTAAATTTTGCCCGAAAGTCAAGGGTGGCATAGGGAGAAACTGGTAAAATATTGTCAAGAATCCAATATGGAAAGATAAAAAAATGGCCTTTACCTGGAACATCAGTACGTTATGTAACGGAGTTCTTTAATGATATGTACAGGGTGGCTCACTTCCGGTTTAAGTGGTATTTGATGACAGTTTATAGATATTTAAAGACTAGATAGAAGATAGAAAAGTGCAAATTGTTTTGTCACAAATCAAACCGTTTCGATTATATAGCGGGTTAAAGTGCTCAAAATGTCAAATTTCAAATGTCACTATCAAGAAAACAAATGAACTTGGGTATAGGACATGTTTCATAAAATATAATTAGAATTCAATTTAGTATTTAGAAATGTCAAAATATAAAGGGAGTTCCGTTTAAAATAACGAAGTTGCTAGTGGCCCAACGAAAACGACCCGCTCTTGCCTCTTTCCCGAAGCTCCTATATTTTTTAAATAAAGTATAATATACAAATTATGCACCTTAATAAATGGAGGATTCGTTACGAAACTAAATAACTACGTCTTAACTAAAGTCATGCTTCACTTTGTTTGATAAAAGTAAAATAACGGAGGAAGGTCTGGGTAAAGCCAAATCGCTTATTTTTTTGTTAAATATCATCAGTATTTTCATTTTGACTGATTTGTCAGATGTGCACGCCACTGATTTTGGGTCTAATAATCAGTGATGTAAAATGTCCGAACATAAAAAAAATCGGATATGTTGGACAATGTGAGAAATAAATATGTCCGACAATTTAGACTTGTGTAAAATCGCGTAGACGTGACGACATCTCAGACACATCTGGACATATTTCCACATATTCCAAATTTCCCACGCGATATTTCTAATTAAAAAAGAGTGACAAGTGCTGTATTAAAGAAGAAAAATCCAACATCAAATATTTTACGATGTAGATAGTTATTGGAGTAGCAATGTACAGGGTGCTGGTCATGTTTTAAACGATTCCATAGAAACTTTTTATATGAGTTAGCAAAAAACTTTAAGTAATAAAGTTTTTCTGGTTTTATCGAAAAAAGAAAAAACAAACAAGACCATAAAAAAGTTAAACAGTAAGCATCAACTTTGTTATTTTAAATGGAAACTCCTGTATCTATGTCGGTCAAATAGGCCTCTTCTTGCTGATTATAAATATACTAGGTTTGATTCGTTCATCTTTAAAGATACCAAGGAAATTTGAGATAAACCCTGACCTCTTATGTCAGTGCAATGTATTCTCAGTGACTCCACTATATAGTGGAGCATTCTCCTTTTCTCTCTTTCGCATTGCCTCTTATGGAAGGGTTTGTCTCCAATTTCTCTGGTATCTCATTATTTGATGCTCGTTTGTTAACTGTCCGATCGTCTTTTGTTTCTTCTTTTTTTTTTTGTAAATTTTAATGATGCCGATAATACCAAAAAACTTGTATTTAAAGTTTTTTTGATAATTTATAATAAAGTCTCTGGGGTATAGTTTAAAATATAAAAGAGACCCTGTACATTTTTAGAGTTATGAATTAAACGTTTTATATAAATACTGGTCTATTTACTATAGATATTTTGGTACTTAAAAAATGCGAGAATTTTTAGCTGTCGACCACAAATTACTTTTGAACTCATTTTTATCATGTTTTGCCTTTCTCCTGCCATTCATATAAACCAGGTTATTAGATTAAAAAAGAGTGAGAGTATTAATATAATCTACTGCCTTATTTGTTTTATGAAGCCTTATATAAATCAAAATTGATACCTTTAAGTTCTATTTATAGTGTGCCTAAGGTGGCTTTGTCTTTGGGTAAAATGACACAATACACTATAAAAACAAAATAAAAATCGTACCTAGAGATTTATCTACAATAGCAAGTGATTTAATCAAAGAATATAAATATCAAATTTGGATAGTGAATTTTGTCTTTCCCTGTATTATGTCGACATGTCTTATATGATAGATATGTCGACATATAAAATGGCACCACAAATACGGACATGTCTGACCTTAATGACATGACAGACTTGTCTCTCTGGCATGTCTACATGTTATTGTTCATTTTTGCTTTTACAGCTCTACTGACATGGCATCACTGGGAAAACATTATTTGAATTTAATATGTCATAGTTTTGATTGAAAAAAAACTTATTTTCTGTAATTATGCATAAATAATAACCACACTAAAACACCTTATATGATAAGCTAATATTCGGTTTTTTTATAAACACCTCAATTTTTGAAATGGAATGGTGATTTTTGTTTTAGACTGATAAGGTAATTATCAAACGAATTTGAAAATTTTAAGTTTCGTCTGAAAATTACAAATGTATACTGTTAACTAAACATATTTTACTTAAATGGGTTATATATACAGAATGTACAACTAGCCTTTGCTGCGTTACTTTTTTTTGAGTAAGCTGTGGAATTGACTATGCAAAATATTTTTAATTTTATTTTATAGCCTTAAGTGTGGTCTACATTATGTATCTTTGTTTTTTGACCCTATTTTATAAATCCTCACAGTTAGGGGTTATTTTTGTGATAATTTGTATTTATCTAGGGAAAAAGTAATTAGTAAGACCTTAAGAATCTTCTAGGTTCCACTTAACAAGTGTTAATGAACCAATATGGTACATTAGGTATACATGATTTTCAAAACATTCGCCATGAACTTTAAAAATGGTGTTTTAGTCACTAAATAGCAAACCCATTTATTAATTTCAAAAACAACGTTAAGACTAATTAGTTGCATTTTCTGCTAATATTAAACAATAAAATCGAATAGTAATTTTATCCGCATTTATTATAGGTTTAGTTACTGTTGTTTTACCAACAGATCTGCAAAATTAATACTTAAAAACAAACTAAATTACGCTTTACGCATAGAAATTCTGCATATTACAAAAACCGTTGTAGCACCGTTGATATTTACGGTAGGGTTCAAAACAAGAAAATGTTGAATAGGTCACTCACTCACTTTGAAGTAAGAAAATTAGAAAAAATACAACATAAATTTCACAGCTTACTAAAAAAAAGGTCAATGAAACAAAGAGAAACATCACTACCCATTTCAAAAGTTAAGAAGTTTACTTTTATGGGTTAATAGAAATACATATTTTTTAAACCCTCGTATAATATTTTACGTGTACTGAAAACATAAAGGACCTTAAATAAGATAGGTACTATAGTCGGAAACAGGCTAAGAGCTAATAAGTAAATTTGTATCTCTGTAAGGATAGTGGTTAACAATAAGATGAGCTAGGAGAGAAAACTTTGAATGTGCGCGGAGGTTATATTTTAATTTATTATTTTTAAGGAGATTGTGACTTATTCCTGTTAAAATATAAAGTATGGTTTACTATTAGTACTGCAAATTATTATAATAAAGTGTAATTGTACAAGTTATGTGACATTGATTTTTGTATCCTCAAATATATAGGGTGATAAATAATGTAGTGCAGTGACGGCTTGTACTCTAAAATTTAAGGTCGAAGCTCAAGGCCAATCGAGGGAGGTTTTACGGTGAGGGAGTAATAAGATAAGTGTAATTTACATATTTTTACGTGAAAACTACGATTAAAAACTCGGCTACGAAGCACTATAGCACGAGAGCGACCTGTTGGATTGGGTCTCTTGCATATACATAGGTAGAGTATTGATGTAAATATAAACAATGTAATAATGTAATACATTTGCTGCAGGAAAAAAATTGGACGTTATTCTATATCAATTTATTAGAGGCTGTTTTTTTTTTACTTATGCTACAAGTATGATAAAAAATATAGGTATTTATGTTCTTCTCTTACTCTTTATAGTAAAATATATTAACAAACTTTTTTTTTAAATTAACCTTCCGCTCCCTCCTAAAATCGCCCTTGAGTTCAATGTTGTGTTAATTGGTGCCGCGTCCAAATATGGTCAAATACTAGTCTTTTATTTTTTTCCGTTTATTTCTTCAATGATAATTAGGTAGGTACCAACCTGCATATAGCAGATCTAGGCTAGAGTATAAATTTAATAAATAAGAAAAAAATTTAATTATTTGATATTTTAATGTATTTTAACTGGAAAAATTCCGGGGACACGGCCCGGTGTTGGGTGATATAAGCTACGACGAACATTATAGCTGAGGTAGCAGCATGGGATGTACGCGAACGTACTACGTACCGCGTGAATTAGTCATGAAGTCTAGCATGTGGGTTTTGTTTGATAGTTTTACTGAAACTATCAAACAAAAAATCTATGGCAGGTATTTTTTTGAACTTTACAAGGTTACTCATATCCAGGAACGCACAGAAGAGAAAATATTGGGGGAGGGGAATAAGTAAGAAAAACACAACTAAAAACTAAAAAAAAAATACTTCCGCATTTTTGTGTTTTGAACAATTTTTTTTAACAATTTATTGAAAAACGAAATAATTCCAACATAAAATAAGATTTTGCCCCCCTCCTCATCCCGCCATATGTCCGTTCCTGCTCATATCTAAGAGTAACAGCAAATATGTATTTCTTTAAATTTGTTTACGCACTTGCTACTTAATTAACTCCCCTGAAAAATGTTGAAATTCTGTAACTTTAGCGAACTTAGTTAACCGTTTTCGAAAAGTATTTTGAGAAGAAAGTGTTCATCTTTAAATATTTTGAAAATTTCAATATCGCAACTAGAAGATAAACGGATTATACAGTTTTCATGAAAAGTCCTTCTGCTGGATAGTGTTTTAATAAACAGGCAAGTCGTTAAAAACTGTAGACATTTCATTGTTGAAATAGCCGTTTTGTTGATAAAATGTCACATTATACGTAATACATATATATAATTTTGCCAAGTTCACATTTCCAAAATTGAAAACAACCCAACAAATGTTGCACATATATGTTCATATGCTGGTGTCCTGTACCTATCAGTACTGGGACCGAAAAATGAAATAAATAAGAGGGTGCATTGAACAACATTGAAATAAGAAATGTTAGCCGTCCTGAACATATTTTTAAATTAAAATGTTGCTTTGTTGTCTTCTTTCTGGTTACCTATTCATTATATCTTCTACAATCGATTCTAAGCAGTGATGTTAAATTTGAGTAATTTTTTTTGGTAAATTTGGAAATTACCGATAATTTACCATAATATTGAACTGAAATGTATTAAAATGTTTTGTTTTTTTTTTTTACTTGAAGTCGGATATATTGGAACTGTTAAGCGCATTATGAGTTAAAAATGCGAATAGTAAACCGCTTCTTATTTTATACTTATGCTCAGGGTTGGGGAAGTAGAATACACCATGTGGTTACGTGGTTTTCTACACGTGGAAAACTACGTATTAGTCAAATATTTTCTTAAAGCAAGACCTAAAAAGAGTTGATATTCACCAATAATATCGGCTGTAAGGGACCAGAAATAAATTAAATAATATAATAATATATAAACCAAAAAAAGTAATCATCTAGTATGCTGGGGTTAGGGATGTCAATCCTGAAGAGATTGCTAGCATAATCCCGGTATCCTGGGATTAAATCCCAGGCTTAGACATCGAAAAAAAACTATAATGACATTTATTAAATTTTAATGTATTAAGTTAAAACGCAGAAATTAACTAAAAACACTAAATACAAACCCAAGGTTCTAAGTTTATAAGTTAAAAAAAAAAATAAAATATTAGTGCATTTAAAGTTTCGTCTTCACACCTCGAACATATTTTGTTACATAAAAACCCCCTGCAGAAGAAAAACATCTTTTATGTTCCACACCTATGGGCATAATAGTTATTGAAAATTCGAAGGCTTTTTGAATATTACGATCGTGACTGCCACCATTTGCAAATAGATGAATTTCTTGACTAATGATGTTGGCCAATCGCGCTTAATTATTTTTCCGTCTGCTTTTGTATTAGTCGATGTAGCCTGATTAAAAGTGTTTTAAATTGATGTTTTAAAGCAGTCATCTTCAGAATGTCTAGAGTCCGGATTTGTAAGTTAGCAGATAAATTCGGAATAAATGGTTCTGCGTTGCTTGATTCTCGTTCTTAATGTTTCTTGCAGATCAATACTAGCTAAGTAGTATTTTAATTGTTGATAATTCTCTCAACATGAATTTTAAATTATTTCAAAGCTGCAGGTTCATTAAAAACAATCATAAGCGCATCAAACGCAAGCAAAATCTGTTACGAGAATTGAACAACGAGGAATTCCCTACGTATAAAAAAATCAAGATTAATCCCGGAATTGATCGGTCTAATTCCAGTATTTTCAGGACAGGTTTTTCCTGCAAGATCTCGTGACGTCGGAATCTCTGGATTTACATCCCTAGCTTGTATACAGTAATTTTAACGTAGTGTAGTATGAAAGATTTCTTGATCTACTTCTTTCTCTTTTATATTTTTTGGCAACTGTGTGGTGGTTATTGCAAAGCATAACAGTTTAAATCATATTAAATCTCTCATCCTTTGAACTGCTAAATAATTTTGGCATTTAATGCCCATGAAGAAAAAATATTTTTATTCATGTGTTCTCTTTTAAGTTTGAGCTAACATTCAACTTTGATACAATACAGCTTAACTTCGATTCCCTGTAAATGCATGGAAAAGATTATCACATTAGACATTTTAGATTCCTACAAGCCCAACATGTAGAATATTTTTCTAATCATGTCAGTGACTTCCAACTTACTATCAAGCCTGGAACTTTGGACCCGATCGCCTGATGAACTTTATCCAACAGATGTAGTGTACCTTGAATTCGAGAAGGCGTTTGACACCGTTCCCCTTGGAAGGCTTGTATACAAATTGAAGCATTTTGGTATCAGAGGACATCTGCTCAGATGGATCAAAGAGTACTTAACCAATTGGACTTACCAGGTTAGAATCAGTGGCACACTATCAGAAAGACGCGTGGCAATCAGTGGTGTTCCACAGGGCTCGGTGCTTGCTCCCCTGTTGTTTATAATATACATAGCAGATCTAACTCAAAACATGTTTTGCAGGACTTGTTTGTATGCAGATGACATAAAAATATTCTGTGACCCTTCCATCGAACATGAAAATATGCTTGAGGACCTGGCTGAATTGGAGAGATGGACAAAGGATTGGTTTCTGCTATTGAGTGGGGATAAGTGTACTGTTCTTCATATTGGATATAACAACCCAATGCTTCATCATCACATTGACAATATGGAACTGAAGAGGGTCACTGCTCAGGTGGACTTGGGCATTAATGTGTCACACGATCTCAAATGAGAAAATCACATTACTGGTATAGTAAAACGAGCTACCTCAATTCTCTATTTGATCAGACGTTGCTTTCGTAACCTGTCTCCAGAATTATTTTTGCGTGCCTATTTACATGGACAATACAAATGTAACATTCATTTCTTCTATAGGAACACCAATCCTCATCTTCGTGGTCACTCCTTTAAACTGTCAACCGAGCGCAGTCAAAGATTGTCCAGAAAAAAACTTTTTCACTAATCGAATAGTACTTCTCTGGAATGACCTTCCTGAGGATGTGGTGACGGTCCCCAGTTTTAATGTGTTCAAGAACAGGCTGGAAAATTTTCTGAAAAATGGTTAAGTGTGCAATGTAAAAGACAATAAAAATAAAAAAAAAATCCGCGAGTGGACAAACTGCAGTTCATCGGTTTTTCCGCCTACTGTCTAAACGTTATAATAATAATAATAAATATTAGGCAACTAAAGAAACGGCAATTTCACGCTTGGTTGAGAGGTTTTCTACGTATTCTACATCCTATGTAGAAAACAGCTTTCTAGGTGTTGCTACCTAACCCTGCTTATGTTTTAATTTGCTGCTAATTTTTTTTAACCTTTACAATAAAATCGAAAGACAATATATGCACAGCATAAAAATATAAGAAGAGTCCATTATTTTTTTTTGTAGAACACAATAAAAAAATACGTTTTAGACTTTTTGATATTCAAGTATTATAACAAAAGCGTTTGCGTGCATTGACACTGTCAAAACTATTCTTTTAATATGCAAGGATTTTTATTGTAAACCTAATTTTCTGATAAATTATTAACAAAATTTCTTGGTGCGGTCGTTTGTTGTAACAATATAAACATGAAATTAATTGAAACTCTGGGACCTCCAGGATTTCTTTGAGCATTAAATTACTGAAAATAACTCGAAATGTGTGACCAAGGTGATATAAATTCCCTCTTCGCTATTGAGATCTGGCATTCTGTAACAAATAGAGTAAATAAGGTTAAATTGGGATAAAGTTGCTAAATGTATGGTAAACTATTAAAAAGTATCTAAAAATTTTCATTAGATTAAAAAAAAATCTAATGAACCGATGGCGACGTTTGGAAATTTATTTTTGTTTTTTTTTAACATTTTTATAACATTTATTTTTGTTATAATTAAACAATTTAAAATGATTAATCCAACGTTTTGGTTCCAGTACTTCGTCATTAATATGGCTTATTTTCTTTTTTAAATTATGTATTTGTTTCTTCTGTCTCTCTTAAACTCATCATGCTTTTACACAAAGTTTCCAAATGTGAGGTCAATTTTAGAAAAAAAGAATAATGCACCCCAAACATTTATATTTTTTACGAACATAATTAGGTAATTTGCTTAATAATTACTGGAAAAAATAATTGCTAAATTATGGAAAGTTACTGTAATTTATTTGGTAAAATATATGGTAATTTACGCACTGGTTCTAAGCACTCTTTTTTACCATTATTAAAAAATATATAAATATAAATAAAAAAAATGAAAACTTGTTATATATGTAGGGTTCGAGTGCACCATTTTTATATCGAATTTTATTTTTAAATTAAATTTTCCTTTTCCATCTAGAGTGCTATGATCATCCTAAAATTATTCTACATACTTTACCCTCTTGTAGAAAAATACTAACGTAATTTTATCGTTGCAAACTTTTTTGCTAGATATTTTTGCTCTAGTTGGAAAAACTGAAATTTTTGTTTTATTAGCTAGGTAAAAGATTTTTTTTTGTACCTATCAATGGATTATATCGAGTATGTTGCAAAAGGGTTATTCGGTGAATAATAAAAGATTAATTTATCTAGTAATTAAAAAAATTCGATTGGTGTAAGATCTGGGGAACGAGGCGGCCGTCGGATAGGTCCATAAGTAGAAATGACGTGCTGTCCAAACCTCTCTTCTAAATAGTTTTTTTACAACAATGACATTATGCGGGGGTGCCCCATCTTGTTGAAAATAAAGTTGATCGTTGTTTCTTTCCAATGGTAATTCCTCCAAAAAGAATTCGATTTCGTTCTGTAAAAATCCTAAATATCAATCTCCGTTTAAGTGCCCTTGGAAAAAAATTGGTCCCCCAATCCTAGTACCTACTATTCCAGCCAATACGTTAACTCCAAACATCTCTTGAAAATTACCTTCCACCATTCGGTGTTCATTAGTTGTGGACCAATATCGAGTATTTTGTCTGTTAAACATTCCATTAGTAGTAAATCTCGACTCATCCCGATATAAGATACAATTCGCTAAATTATCATTATCATCATTATTGTTCAAAAACCTGTTGCAATATTCCAGTCTTCTATTCAAATCATTTAAATGACTTGAACCCATGTTTTCGCAATTTTTTTTTCGGATCTCTGCCAGTGCATAATTCCAAGCTGATTTCCCTGGTGGATACTGTAGGATTTACGGTAACAAGAGCAACTACATTTATTTCAGTTTCGGCATTAATAATAAAAGGTTCTGGCGGTATTGCGTTCTTCACGCATTTTTTTTATAAGATATATGTATTTTCTTGTTGGATGATGAAGACGGTCAAGATATTCCTGCCAATAAACTCGTTCAGCTTCTGTTTTTTACAACATTGTCCGTACACGATAAGTATACCAACCTGCTCACTTTTAGTAAACATACTATTTTTCTGATGTTAATAATAAATTGAACAAAATTGTGTTGAGATCTTAAGAGATAGATGTTTCCATGGCAACTTACCTTATCCTATCTAACTGCTGTTTTCATGGCAACTACGATTTACTGCTACATATACCCTATAATAAATATACTACATTGATAGGTACAGGGTTTTTCCTTAACAGGCTTTACAGGCATTATTTGAAAGAATATAAAATTAGTTTCTAGATTTTTTTATGAAGGTTTTAGACATAGTATTTGGAAAAACAATTGACCATCGGAAAATAGAAAAAATGGATAAACCATCAATGTTTTTAAATGGAACACCTCATATTGTATTAAAGATATAAAATCTCTTTGTTTTCCTCTTCTCAATACCTATAGTTTACGTGTGTTTGGATAAACAGTTTTTTAAACAATTTAACTTTAAATTTTTATTTTAGATGCAATAGAGCAGACGTTCCCAAACTTTTTGACGCTTGGAGCATCTTTCAGTAGAACAATAGGTATGTGTTTGGCGGAGAACGAATTATATTTTAAATCCTCAACATCAGCAGAAAGAAATGCAAAGACTCGGAAGTATTAGTCGTCCTTTATGAACGTATATTTATTTATAACAGTATTAACAAAAAAAACTCAACAAAAGAATTAACGAATATGTGAGGCTGTTTGGATTTACTTAATATGGCTATGGCTGGTTTGATATTCGACAGCTGTAATCGAATACTTGGTTCGACGTTGAGGCGCGATTGATATTTAGTCTTGGTAGCTACATTGGCTGAACATCCTGACTCACATAAGTAGGCTGTGGCAAATGGCAGAAGGATTTTTGCCTTATGTGATACAATTTTATATTCATCTTTTAAGTTACACCAAAATTCAGAAACAAAATTTTCTTTTAGGTCTAGCAAGCCGTGAAAGCCAAACAGGATTTAATTAATATTGGATCCAGCTTAGTTATGGAAGACGACCGAAAACGAAACAATGGTTAAGAATTTAGCAATAATAACAAATTGGTATTTTAACAAATTAGTTTAATGCTCACGTTATTTAAGCAATCTTGATACGGTTTCCAGCGTTACTGATATAAAAATTCGCTATTTAAAATTAAAGTTTCTTATTTAGTTTTTGCCGTAAACTAATAAAATCACGTGTCCTATTAAACTTATTAAAGTAAACCCTGTCCTTTAAATATCCTCGCAGAATAATTTGTTGTGAATGGTAAATATCTAAAGAATAGGGTTTACTTTAATAAGTTTAATAGGACACGTGATTTTTTTAGTTTACGGCACAAACTAAACAAGATCATTTCGAATGTCATGTCATTGATGTTTGTAGTCTGATTTACTGCTTGACTCATTTTTATTTTGTGCTAATATTCTAGAAAATATTTACACAATTGAGATAGAACGTTTCACATAGTTTTTAACCTTGTAACATTTTTTGGCGTTTCACAGCATTTATAATTGCTTCGTACTCATTTTCGTCTAAATTTCATATTTCTTTAAAAATGTTTCTCTGAATGTCTTCAATATTATTATTTCTTTCTTTATAAATTGTATCTTTCAAATAGCCCCAAAGGAATCCATGGGTGTTCGATCTGGGCTGTGCACAGGCCAGCTGATTGTTCCATATCTCCTCATCCACTCTTGATAATTATACTGCTAATTGTGATGTTGCCCCATGTTGTTATCAATTTTAAACAAAATAAACGTGATGAATAATATTTTAATTGAGTAAAAAAATTTGAAAATCACATACATCCGCATTTCAACAAGGCAACTACGTTCCTATAAAGTTGTATAAACGGACCGTACTCAAGGACGTAGACAGGGAGGGGGGCGGCATGTGCCCCCCAGTGGCCCCCATTAGCCTGTCTAAATATATTATATGGTATGCTCATACAAGCACAATATTTTTTTCCGAAATAAAATACTCAAACCACAACAACACAAAATACCTATCTCTACTAGTAACAATCCCAAATTAAAGCAAAGAAAATATAAACAGTAATAATCGCTGTAACAATCCCGATCTCTAGTGCTTCATGTGAGCGGACTTTCTCTTGTTTAAGAATAATAAAATCATTTTTAATAAATAGAATTGGAAATGACACTATCAAACTTGACTGTTTTATCAATTGAGAAGTCATTGGTAAAAAACATAGATCTTCAAAGAGTAATAGATATTTTCGCGGAAAATAAGAGAAGAATAAATTTAATTTTATGAATTGTTTTTTTTTTATTTTTTAGTTAACGGTTTATATTATTCATGTTCATATTTTATTAGTTTTAGTAATACTTCCACAACGGTACATTAAATAAAAGTGAAAAAAACATGTTTCTTCAGATGAACATCATCTGAATGAAGTTAATTTTGCATAAAATTTGTTAATTAATTCAGAAACATAAAATAAATGTAGAAAATTCGTTTTAATTTTTTTACTGGCACATATTATTTGTTACGGGATCCATCATTGATGTAAAAAAAAATCTTTAGTAGGAAAGTATGCTACTTTGACACACTAATGGCAGACCGTGTATACTAACTTAACTCACAACTAACTTATAATAAAGTATCTACCTTTTACCTCATACTCAGATATTACTAACTCACAATTTATTTAGAAATATACAAATAGCAAAAACCACAGAATTTCGGTCTTTAAGTGCGCATTTTTATCATTATTTTGACAGTCGACAGATAACAACGCAACAAAACGATGTTGCCGGAAGTTATTAAAAATAATAAAATTGTATTTTATGCTGTATTGTTTCAAGAAAATTACAAAATTGCCTAAATACAAGACAAAAGGCGTCCTTCTCGGGATCGTAAAGACGAAGGATAAATACGGTAAAATCTACTAAAATCCAGGTCGTCCTTCTAAATACAAGACGGTTGCCAATTTTAACCGAGGATCGTCTTTGAAAAGCCATTAGCTCCAGCGCTCTAGCTTGTGGATTTTCATCGGACCAAATATAGCAGTTTTTCGATTATAAATATACGGGCAACGATAAATACACATCGGTCCATAAGATTTTATTAGAATAATCTGCATCGATTAAGACTTACGCTTACAATTTGAAGAAATGCATGTCTCCTTTTGTGTTCGTAATTTATTTGTTGAACTAGCCTAATTTTAAAATCGTGGAATTTATTTTGCTTTAAGTTCTCTGAAACTAAACTGCTCCATAATTCACTCTCCTGTTTCGTGGTCCATACCTTATACCTCTGACACAGTTTCTGATAGATACTTTTTATGGGCGTATACTTTATAATTATTTCATTTTAGTTTAAAAAAATATATATCGAGTTATAGTTTTTGATAAATATCAGACGTCTGGCCACGCTGGTTCTCAGGTTATCAAATTACGTTTTTATTAGCGTAACCTGTTAAGAAAGCTATAATAATAACAATAATAACCTATAAAATTCAAACTAATAAATATTGTTACAAGAGATATCATTATTATATATTACGTCTACAGAATGTATGTTTCTAAAAAAAAAACGAAAATCGGATTTCAAAAATTAAGGAATTATGAGGGGAGCTCACCAGGGGTTTTTGGATCTTCACCTATCAGCTGATTTCCTGGGGTATTTTCAAGGACGGGGTGATGACCCACATCTATACACATCTATGGGTTATTTGAAAGTGTTCTAATTTTAGTAATTTGTGCGAGTTATTTTCGTTAACCGTGCGACAAAAAAAATTACTATATCTAGGAACTAAGCAAAGATGCGTCATCCACGCCAAAAATTAAAGCCGGTCCTAATTTCGTCGGCGCACACCCCAGGGAATGCTCACACGCGTGATACACAAGTGTGAATCGCACGTGTCACGATTTTTTTTATGCTGGGTGAAAACCCCGGGTCAACACCGTTAAGTGGAACCGGCCTGAAGAATTTCTACAAGCAACATATGTCGCCAAGAAAATAGTTTGTAAAATGAAAACAGACCTAAAACCGAATGAGATCTTAAATCCTGTGATAACGGGCACCAATGAAATGATAGGGGGCGGAGCAAAGAGAATAATAATTACCTATAATTTTATTTAATAATTTTTTTTATATTAACCCAAATAGACGCCTAACCAATATTTAAAACACGATGACATATAAATTACTGTTTTAATGCAGATACGCACTTGCTGCATAGGAATAGAATTGAGAATAGCAGAAAATCATGTACCATAGATAATCTATAAATGATTGGATACTCATTAGAAAAAGAGATTGGAACAATCATATCATAAAAGTAAAATTAGCACGTGACAAACCGCTATTAGGTAAAGGAAGCGTGTTGCGCCCTCCAAAAAGATGGTGACAACCTGACTCCAGACTAGGTAAGAAGGCGAAGAAGAAACAGAAAATCTGCCTATTCAGAGAAAAAGAAGATACGATTATGTTTAAATTTCAACCAAAAACATCAGTTGCTATCTCTAATCATCCGTCTTCATTTTTGTTGCTCGGCCTTTACATTAAATATTTAGGAAACAAAAGTATTTTGCGTTACTAGCCGAGATTAACTTTTTGTTGAAGGTTTTGACAAACCTCTCTATACCGTTTAAATAATTAGTTATTCCGTGACTGGCGCCGCTCTAAGATATAGATTAATTCCGGCAAAGTATAAACAAAGTTCTTTAAAAATTTCGTGAGACATCGTTAGCTCAGTGGTAGGGCTTTGGATTAGCAATGCAAAGGTCTTGCGTTTCAATCTTGGTTATGCTGATGACTTTTTTTTAACAAAATTTATAATTAATAAAAATTCAGATTAGGTTAGGTTCGGTTTGCTGTAAAGGTAGGTCTACAAAATTCCGTGTCTATATTAAAACAAAGATTTCTTTAATAACAATTCTGACAGAATAACTAATTTTTTAACGGATTGTCATGATTCCCACAAGCTGTAATTGGGCGCCCGCCAATCACAGCACATTGTTTTTTTTTTCTAAAATGTCCTCGGTTCCCTGCTGTGGCAAATCATTACGGTTTCTGACGCAACGCGTACTATTTTGTCGATTTTTTGTAGAGCGAAAATTTTTAAAATATTCAAAAATCCGCTTAATAAAATAAAATAAATTCCTCATTTGTGCGCCGGAATTTGTTAGATAAAATAAGACAAGGCAATCAAGAAGAGAGTTTTGTTACGTCTTTTATAATTCCAGTAGTTTCAAGTTCAAAGTTTCATACCTAGCCAATTTTTATAAAAAGGAAGAAAGAGAAGAGGGAAATTGGGGTTAGAAGACTATACATTTTGGGTATGAATAACTAAAAACGAAACATGACCGAAAAAAAATTACTTCGGATTCGTGATCAAGGGCCCTAAAATATACTTACACAGAAAAACTCATTGAAATGGGCGATGCTGTAAAAACATTTACGTGATGATAAAATGATATAGATATAATAGGATAATGGACTGTGCCTTGCCATGCCTTATACACTCCAACGCAGTGTGAGAGACATGGAGCTAATAAAGGCGTAATTTATTTCTCGCAACTAGTGGGATTTCCGCTCCATCTTTCTCATGAATTGGCGTCAAGGTAAAACACTGCGCGTATGTGACCGGGTCAGCCTATATAACCTATTATTTCAATATAAATTATAAGGAAATATATTTTTGTACTTGGGTTAAATTTCGTGTTGGTCGAAGCTAAAAAGATAAGGTCACAAAGCCCTAAGAGAAAAGAGAAGAGTATATATTTCACATAACCTAATTTATGTGTGTTTATTTCATTGACATATTATACTAGGAGGATGGACTGGGCCAACTGCCCAATAATCAATGACTTCGGAGTGGGAGAGAGAAATGTTGAGAGAGATAGCGCGAGTCGTGGCAAAAAATCTTTCGTTTCAGTCTTCCGGTTCGTCTCGTCGAATGCAGACCTCTGTGTTGATAACATAAGTGGTGCCACGTGTTCGGTTTTGCTGCTTTATTTCGGGGGGAAACGGGAGACTCAACCGCTCAGGTGGAAACTTACGACCCCGCTAGAAAGGGAGCATACGCTGTGAACGTGTGAGGCCTAGTTGTTCCTGCATTCTATCCCGTTCGTCTGCCGCAGTTCTACATAGAATATTAGCGTAACGGCCGCTACGTGGCGGGAGTGGGAGGGGTAAGGGGATAGCTTGAAAGAAAGGGTCATCTCGTGATATCAGTAGTACTCTCAAGGGGCACCTAGTGGAAGCCTAGATGCATTTCAAAAATTTAAAGAGGAATTATTAAAGTATTTGAAAGATTCGGGGTATTCGGGAGCCTAGAGCTCGCCATCCGGATATCCTACCGATAACGCCTCCAAACTGGACCAAGGTGCAGGGTCGACTTCGAGGGTCGCCGATTTAACGACTCTGAGCCCCGGACGGAGGGCAATCTGGCGACTGCCTCGTAGCAAAGCCAATAAGTCCTGTTATGTAACAGGCTAAACAGGATTGAAGAAGAAGAAATATATTTTTGTACTTGGGTTAAATTTCGTGTTGGTCGAAGCTAAAAAGATAAGGTCACAAAGCCCTAAGAGAAAAGAGAAGAGTATATATTTCACATAACCTAATTTATGTGTGTTTATTTCATTGACATATTATACTAGGAGGATGGACTGGGCCAACTGCCCAATAATCAATGACTTCGGAGTGGGAGAGAGAAATGTTGAGAGAGATAGCGCGAGTCGTGGCAAAAAATCTTTCGTTTGCCCGCCAAATCACTTGTTGTTTGTGTTATTCGTGCTTTTGCATGCGCTTTTGTATTGTAAATCATTTATTATTGTTATTTTGTGGCATATTTGTATTAAAATGAGATCGTGTTCTGCTGTTAATTGTACTACAAGAGCGAAAAAAGGCGAGAAAATAAAATTTCACAGGTAAATAGTTTTATATAGGTTAGGTATTAAAAGCAATATTAATAACATTATTTAACAGTCCGAAAATAAAATAACTGTAGGTACTTGTATAATAATTACAACTCATGCTCTTTAATGATGTTTTTTAGATTTCCAAAAGATGATAACTTAAAAAAGTTATGGGTACATGCTGTTAGAAGGAATAATTATAATCCAGGCAGTACAGCTGTTATTTGTGAAAATCATTTTAGAGAGGATGACTATGAGGTCAATGTTCATGGAAATCGGGTATTAAAAAAGCAAGCAATTCCATCACAATTTGATTTTCCTGCTCATTTAATCAAAGTTATCAGGAAGCGTAAACCCATTACAAGAAGAGTTAATGTAAACCAAGGTAAGGGTGACTGTAATTAATAATTGATGATTATTCTGCTGATAAAATAAGACACCCTCTAAGTAATATAATGTTATAATATAAAAACATATATCACTTTAAAACAAATATTTAATAATATTCATAAAGTTTAAATATAAATATACATTTTTAGGAAATGCTGTTGCAGGATGCAGTACTAACGTACTTCCTGAAGTAGACCCTATGGAAGTTGATTTAGTGCCAGAAGTTAATAATGGGCCTGAAGATAAAGTAATTAATATACCCAATGAAATAAAATCATCTTCCAGTGTAGAAAAAAAACCTTTTGTGAGGTAAGGAATATGTACAATTGCTTAATAAGGCATTGTTCATTATAGAGATTAGATCGCAAGTTTAATTGGCTGTAATAAAAACTCTCCCTATAAGGCTCAAATTCACTTATTTATAACAGTATTAAGTTGTTGACAAAAATCTGTAGGTATTTTCTATTTTTAGAAATAGACGGGATCCAATAGTCTTTGGGGATTTCCAGGAAAGTGATTTAGAGTTTCAAGAAAAGAGGAAGAAATTTTGGAAAATTGCTAATCAAACTGTTTGTAGATATAAAAAAATGAATAAATATTACCAGAGTAAAATCAGTCGACTAAAACAAAAAATAAAGAATCTAAATGCACTATTGGATGAATTAACAAGAAGTAAAAAATTGTCATCAGACCAGTCATTTATATTAAAGGTTGATAATTAATTTTATAGTAGATATTGCATGATTTTTGGATGTTGTAGGTTGAACTTAACAGACTATTTTTTTTTGTGGAGGTATTTATAAATTTTCATAACTTTTTTCAAAATAACTAACTTTTTTAGGAAAGTATTCCAGGTACCATCAAGGAAATATTGTTTAGACAGTTAAAAAAAGGTGTATGTGCTAAATATACTCCAGAATTAAGGTCATTTGCTCTGACTCTGAATTTTTATTCGTCATCAGCATATGACTATGTACGTCGTATATTTGGTATTAAGTCTTTGCCACATCCTAGAACCCTGTCCAAATGGTATAGTAGTATTGACGGGTCACCAGGATATAGTTCTCAAGCACTAAATGCTATTAAAAATAAAGTTCGGCTAGAAGAACAAAAGGGCAAGAAATTGGTGGCTGGTTTAATGATTGATGAAATGTCCATTAGAGAGCATGTTCAGTGGACAGGAAGTAGACATGTTGGGTATATAAACTTTGGTACAGGTTTACAGGAAAGCGATATTTTACCAAGAGCTAAAAATGTACTGGTTTTTATGGTGGTTGGGTACAATTGCAGATGGAAAGTGCCAGTGGCTTATTTTTTAATAAATTCATTATCTGGTGATGAAAAGGCAAACTTGGTAATAGGTTGTCTTCAACAACTTGGAGACACTGGAATTTCCATCAAGAGTTTGACTTTTGATGGATGTGCTTCAAATATAGCTATGTCCCATATATTAGGGGCTAACTTGCACTTTCCGAACATAAAACCTTATTTTTTAAACCCTATCAATAAAGAAACAATATATATTATTCTTGATGCTTGCCATATGGTAAAGTTAATTCGTAATGCTTTGGGTGACTGGGGACAGCTACAGGATGGCGAGGGCAGAATAATTAAATGGGCACTGTTTGGTGAGTTAGTTAATTTACAGAATGAGTCTGGCCTTCACTGTGCCACAAGAATACGCTCTAGGCATATCCAGTATTCTAAAGAAAAAATGAAAGTAAAACTTGCTGTCCAAACATTTAGCTTAAGTGTGGCAGACGCGTTAGAGTACTGTGACAAGGATTTAAATATACAAGCATTTCAAGAAAGTGAAGGAACAGTCGAGTTTTGTAAAAATATTAACAACATTTTTGACTTGTTGAACACTCGAAATGCTTATAGTAAACTCTCATATAAAAGACCACTTTTTAAAGGAAGTGAAAACTTCTTAAAAAATTCTATTGATCATTTTGTGAACTATTTAAGCACTTTAAAAGGACCTACGGGAGAAAATATTTTAATTAGTAACAGGAAAACTGGTTTTCTTGGCTTAATTGTATGCTTATTAAGTCTACAAGGAATTTTTAATGACTTGGTAAAAACAGATATTTTACAGTTTTTTCTATCATACAAATTAAGCCAAGATCACTTGGAAATGTTTTTCTCTGCTGTACGACGAAGGGGTGGCTTTTCAAATAACTCAACGGCATGGCAGTTTGAAAATGCCTTTAAACGCCTATTAGTACATAGCGAAATAATTTCCCCAGACAGTGCCAATTGTTTATCCCAGGATAATACATCCATTTTAAATATTAGTGTAAATTATAAGAATAATACTTTAGATACTCTAGAAGAAAATTTTGAATTATCTGAAGAAATTAATAACAGTTTTATTTCTAATTTCAACAACATTACTAATTGTATATATTTAAATGATGTTACAGAATATATTGCAGGATTTGTATCTAGAAAACTTGTAAGAACTTTAAACTGTAATGTGTGTGCTTCTTCAGTAACGAATAATGTCTCATGGTCAATGTTACTTAATAAAAAAAACAGGGGGGGGCTTTGCAAGCCGTCTAAAGATGTTGTAAAGATTTGCCTTGTTGCTGAAAGTATAATAAGAACACAGCAAAATTTTACAACATCTAATTTAATTTTAAAATTAATCTGTTTGGCTTTAAGACAGCTAAATGTAACACAGTTATTTACATCTTTGTCAGAGCATTGCTTGGAGCAAGATCCTCTAGATGGGCATGTTTTACAGCTAATACGGCTAATATTAAAACACTACTTTACAATAAGAGTTCATCATATAAATTCAACAAACAATGAAATAAATAATAGGATAAGACACAAGCTAACAAAAACAATAATTTTTAGTCACCAATAGTTTATTTTTAAATTTTGTCTACAAATATACTTCATTTCTGTGTGTCCTCTCATTTCAAAGTAACAAGAAACACTCTTTAATTCAAATTCAAAAATAGTTTATTTGTCACATATCAACATGTATAGCATTTTACATAGTTTCCTAATACAAAACTTACATGACAAAAAGGGTCAGCCTCTCGATTATGAATAACCGTTAGCAATTACACCCAGTGGACTCAGTGCAGTTGTGAGGTGCCCTACATTGATCGATTTAATATTAAAATTACTAGATATATCAGTATTTCGAATATTTAAACTAAACATTTTCAACATCTTTAAATATGTTAAATGTTCTAGCCCATATAATCCTAAATTGAAATAAAAAATTACACCATAAGGTAAAGCCGATGGTAAAGCAGCAGCTAACAGTTTAAATGTGCATAGGGTTACTTATAAGTAAGCCAATTAAAGACGGGGTCACAGGTAAAAAGTTTAGCTAGTAAAGATATCATGACTCGAAAAAAAAACACTAGCTCTATGATGCCCATATACCTAAGTTATGTCCAGACATGTAAAAAATCTAAAGAAATCAAGTAATTATAACACCATGTTATCACACACTACAGTATGAAGTTTGGGACTGAGATTAGATATTTTGACCCCAGTAATTGTAAGGGTAATATTTTTCGACTTATAACCTTTCATTTATGTGTAATGTAATAAAAATTGATTTTTTTTTTAAATGGTTGTTTTTATTATCTTCATCCTTCCCTTTATTTCGCATATAATAAAACATAGGTACACTATCCACATCATTTTTTTATTTAGCAATTATTACAAACTTTAACAATATGTTTTCTAAAATCCTTTAAAGAGTGCTTTAAGCACTGGTAAGTACTCAGAATATTTTTAACTTAAGTGAGTGTTTATCTAAACTAATCTAATAGCCAAATTACTTTAATTTCACTAATTTAAGCAGTCAACAAATCTCATGACTCAAACTCTCAATAACGATATTTCATTCTTAATTATATGCAAATGCATCTTAACGCGTTTTATAAATGTATTGGTATTTTTTATATTTCTTAGATTATCAGGCAATTTATTAAATTCCACCGATGATTGCACTATTTAACAAAATATTGTTTAAAACGCCCCGTCTTCTACTTCGTACGTATACTTTCTCCGTATTTTCTGCCACACCTATCTCCATCTCTCTCTCGGTTCTCTCTTTCTAGTCTTCCACATTTTAATACACGTCGTTTATTGCTAGTGGGCCAGTCCATCGTAGTATAATACGTCAATGGTTTATTTAATTTGTTTTTATTTTTATTTCTGTTTCTTTGAAAAAAAGCTAATAACAAGAGAATACTTTTAGGGCGGGCACCACTAACACTGGTAATAATTTTCCTCTTGTTCAGTGCCATAAAAATAATGGATATTTTGTCCTCAGACCCAGCATTGTAAGCAGTTTATAATCAGTATTAACCTAGTACAGTTTTATTAACGCCTTTTTTTAGAAGTACATTGGGAGATGAAAATATTTATAAAAAGCCAGCTCAGAATGTTTCTTTTGGAATCATAAATCTTCTGGCACCACCATTAAAGGAAGTCAAAAAACAGCTCACTGAACTCGAGTAAGTTCTTGAGTTATTATTGTATGTGGAAACCCATTTGACGAGTATGTGTATATTGTTAAAATTGAAACCGCTTCAACTGATCAGATGCAACCAGTCCACTAAAAATCTCCAATATACACAGTTAGAACTCAAATTCCAAGTGGATGCAAATTTTTGAGTAAATCGTGTTTTACAAGTGACTTGGACTGAGTTGAAGCAGATGCCACATTCGTTTTGGGATATACACGTGGATCGAACTGAAGTGACATTTGACAGATGACACAATAGAAAAGAGAAACAAAGAAAAAATTAAATATACAACTAAAAAAGGTCTAAAAAATTTTGTAGCTTCCCAATAAAATAATCAACAGAAAAATATAAGGTTAGGTAATAGTAGGCTAAAATCTTTAACTTTTTCTTATCTTTTATCTTTTTTTCTATCATTTTCTCGTTCAATTTTATAGAATCTAAAAGGGTTTCGTTTAAATGATTCAATCACTAATGATAATACATGGAAGTGACTCGAACTGACTTACATTCGGTCAGTTGAATGTGATTCAAATTTGACAATATACCTGTATACATTGAATTTTGAAAACCTATTGGATAATACGATTTTTAAAGAAAGTGTCTAGTGCAAGGTGCAGTGATTTTTTTTTCAGCAGAGTATAAACAAGTTCACATTAAATGTTTATTGTGAAGCCTGCTGCCTCAGTGATGGGGTGCCTTACAAAGATTGTATATTCCAATAATATCTTTGGCATTGGATGTTTTTAGTTTTTTACTGTTAAGTGGATCCTCTCGGGTTAGCACCAGGATTATTTATAAAATCATCAATAAAGCCATAATAACTCATATAAAAAAAAAGTGTACAAAACTAAACATTAGGAGAATTTTCTGGTGGACCTTACAGCAATTTTTATTAGTACCTTCCTAGTCAACTGGACTGTGTAGTAGCCATTTCCTTTAAATAATACATGACAGTGATAATAGTGTGGCTTCATGTCACCACTGGCTAAGTGTGCATACCTAGCTCATTCTCTGTATTTTGCATTAAATTATATTTACTTTTTATAATGATCAAGAAATATTAAAAACCTATTATATGAAATAAAGAAAGAATAACTTAAATGTTGAACAGGAGAAACAAAAACATTTTAAAGTAATTTTTTTATAGAGTTAAACAAGAAGAACTTGTTCAGAAATTGCACAGTGAAAACTTGAGCATATCTGAAGTGCAATATTCCCAAGAATTACAAGCTATGTTTACTAAAATAAAATTATACCATTCCAAGTTATTGACTATCAAAAAAGATATGAAGTTGATTCATGAAAGAAGCCAAAAATTGAAGGTAATTCATAATTTATCTTGTTTTTCCACAAATTAAAAAAAAATTTAAACCACTTTAAGGATCTTGTAAGTAGCAAGTACAACTAATGATAATTAATATGACACCTTTTTTTATATATATAATGTTTTTGTCTAAGTTTTACTTACTTTACTCTTAATTCATTTTTGAATATGCTCAACATGTGACACATTTCTCTACACAGTAGTTTGTTCAGAAAATATCTATAAATGTATGAAATAAAATTCAGATTTACTGTTAAATAAAAAAAGGCACTTAATGCTTTTTTATTTAACAGTCATTTATAAACTGGTCACTTATAAAGATAAATGACAAGTCTTTTAGGCAGTCATTTTCAAAGAATGGTGAATCTCTCCCACTTTTAAAAATGACTGGTTATTTATGAATATGCCCCATCATTTAAAGTCATGTATATGGTCATTTTTGATAAGTGACTTAAGTGATGCCGAACGATAATATTAATCTTTTTGAATTTGATTACATACCAAGTAAATCAATTCAATTCAAATCATTTTCTTTGGTTTCATTTTCCTAATCAATGAAAATACTTAGTGTAAATTTAAACAAATGTGACAAATTTGTCCATTCAAAGGACAACCAATCCTGCTTAAGTGGGTTATTGAAGAATAACGCGTGTATGCTGTGGATTTTGCTACTAGTTCTTTTATAGCCCAATTGGTTAAGGCATTGTGCTGGTATCATGGAGGTTGTAAGTTCAACTCCCTCATGAAGACAGACTTTTTCTAATTTTCGTTTCAGTCATTGAGGCTACGTTTATGTGATAAATTTTTTTTAGAAACGGGCATCAAAGTTAAAGGAAATAAAACAAAAGGAACCCTATGAAGAGGTAATTGTAACCAAACCAACCAACATTATTACAGCAAGAGGAGTAGCATCTTCACAGTCATCAACTGATTAAATAGTATTTAATGTTTAGGTCAGATCCAATTTGTTAATGTTAAAACACATATTAACTGTTGCACTATATTTTACAATACGCTTTTGATTGGCTGTACATAAAAAATTAAGCACTAATTTACTTTCAAAACATTTTTTGTTGTTTATTATTAGTTAAAAAACAGAACGCATTTATATAGATTTTTACTTCTATGTTAAACAAGTTAATATTTTTAAATCTACAATTAAAGTTATAAATTTAAATCTTGTCTTTTATTTCCTACTTTAATTTTAAAATGTGATATAGAGAAATTATGGTTATTTAATAGTTTCAATTTTAACTTTAATAGAGCAACCAGGATAAAATATGGAATTAAAGGATATGCCTACTAGTAGTAATAAATTAAAAATCAAATTAAAATACTTCCACTTTGTGTACTTCCTATTTTTTAATAATTATTACTGCTGTTTACTCCCATTTCAAATATTCAATCTGCAGTGAACTAAAATTGTTTATTTTTTATTCAGCTCCTGGTGAGAAACTCCACTTGAAATGACCAGATATTGGAGATATTTGATTGAACTAGACTGTCACTGTAATATAATATATTAATTTTAAAACATTTATTGAGAGAGATATTTTGTGCCCATACCAAAACGCGGACCTTTTTTTTAGTTTTCAGGGGGTTTTTACTCTCCCTCTCACCCCCGAAACAACAAGGATCCCTGAACATTCCATCTCTATATGATCCTTGATTTTTGATAAAAATTTAAAGTTAATCGGCTAAATATAACGCGTACAGACAACCAAACTAAAATTGGAGTTATATGTTTATTTAAAAATAAGAATTAGCAAGTAATATGTGCAGGCGCGTAGCCAAAAATTCAGTTCGGAGGGTCCAATCCAAAAATTCATTTTGGGGGAGGGGTTTTAAGAAACGGTCAAACCTTAGGAAAATTAGTAAGAAGCATGCGAATAGAAACATTTCCAAAGTTTTGGAGGGGTGGGGTCCAGACCCCCCCCACCCCGGCTACGTGCCTGCACATATATTAAAAAAACATTTGAAGTCGTCATGTATTTAACAACAAATTATGTACAAATAAAATAAGTTTCAATTACTAACTAGTAAAATAAAATAAATAGTCTTGCAATGTACATAAATACATAAAAGAACGATTTACAAAAAAAAGGAATTATAACAGATATAAACAGCTACCAGAATTTATTTTAAAAAGATCTTCCATTAAGAAATCATGATTTTTGGGGTTAGACCGTGTAATAATGTAATTTACTTCACGAGATCGGAACACTGAATCAGTGCCCACAGCCTTGAAAGCTTTCGTTCTACCTTAAGATCTCCCAAACAAAATTAACAATAAAAAATACTAATGTTCGGTGGAGGTTAATCATGAACGTCAGTCAAGTTTTCGCATCGACAGTCAGTCATATCTCGCTTTAAATTCGGCAACTCCAGAAATTATTTTTAGGTTTTTAGACAAACATAACGGAAATTATAATTAATTTTTGGGTATATAATAACGTAATTGAGTGGCGTAATATAATTATTCAATTGCTAATAGATCTATTAGAAAGGTAATAGCTCTGGCAACGTTGAATACAGTCTAATTTCAAAGCCAGTGTAATTTGATATCGATTTTTTGCCCATCTCTATAAAAAAATCGATTTAATATTTATAAATATTTTTTTTTTATGCATAGGTATCTTTTTAATCTCAAAATAAAAAATATATAGAATAAATTCATGGTCTTTGGAATTTTTTACCGAATAATATATCTGAACACACTCCTAATTTTTTTCAATTTTTTCACATTTCTTCTTTATCCACATTAGCGTCATAGCGTAGTTCATCTACCGACCGCTACGTGTTCTTTCGGCGCTGGGCATTTTTATTTCCTTTCATTCTTCTGTCGCAGACGCCAATCCAATCGAGAAAATGGCGTCCGAAAGTTTGGTGGTGGTACGTGGTGCCCTAACAAAACATTAAAAAATTCGCGGTAAAAATAAGAAAATGTGCGTTTATTTAGGATAGTTTTGTTCTGGATTGTTTGTAATTTTAGTGCCCGAAAATGACGGCTAACATGTATCGTGTCGGAGGTAAGTGTATAATTTTTATTAACCGGCTTTGCAATTTGCTTAAGAGTATTCTTCCTCGGTAATAGTCGTACTGTTTGTCTACGATTCATTATTAATTAATTTCGGATTTTATGTAACAATAGTTCAAGATTTCCTGCCGAATATTTTATTTACAAGTACGGTAGTAGCTGGAAAACAGTTAAAGGTGTATTATTAGGGTGATAAGTTAGGATTGCTAAGCGAGATAAGGGTATAGGAATTACCTAATTAATATGGATACTCCATAAAACTGCTCTTGGATTGACACCCAGGTGCAAGCAATACGCGACCGATAACCGGATCATGATCGTTCTCGCTGCTGGTTTGACTTGCAATTGAATTATTTTTTGATACATCTAAAATGTATGAATATTTTTATAATGCATTATTGGTGTTTTTTATGTTTTTTTTTTAACCTAGGTAATTTAGTTCTGCGAATTATGATGGTTTATTTTTGGACCAAAATAAAACCAGAGGAGAGTGAGAGGTAGTTGGGACCCGGGTAAATGAACTTAGAGTGGTCAGTAAATTGTTTGTTTTGGTTTAGGGTTTAACCACTGGATGTTTTGTTGATGGGATTTTAACCTTTGCGGTTGCTGTCGCATTGTTACGACACTCGGCGCATCCCAATCTACCAAAAAGGAAATTACCAGTTTCAGATATTTTTAGCATAGGTGTGCAATGGATATTGTTTATTTATTGTTAACTGGTGCTAAGAATACATCCAGATGTACATATCATTTAAACAGTATATGTTGAAATCTCTACAAGATTCTAGATGACCTTAGTATATTTTAATGGAATATTGATTTGGAATTTGGGTCTTTCATCTAATTACAATTACTTTTATTAATTTTATTTTTTTCCTTAAATTGCTACAAGTTTCTTTGTTCCAGTAATTGGTAGTAGTTGATTGATAGGTACCACTACAATTGTATTAAATACTGTTGTACCTAGATTTTTTTTTAGTCTTTAAAAAATTAAAATACACTTAAACAATGGTAATAAGGTTCTTAAACATTGACTTAAATGTAATAGTTCAACTAATATATTATTATAGGGTGTGTACTCAGGGTAGCAGTTCATTAAAATAAATATATTAAATAGGTAAATTCAAAAGGTCTGGGGAAAATTTAGACTAATAATTTCAACTTTATTTTAAAATATACAGGGTATATTTAAAATACAGTATTTGGGTCTAACTATAATTTTTTAATGTTATTAGCACTGCATTTTTAATAATTCATTTTCTACTGTTCGATCTCAATACTTATAAAGTTGATTTATTTTATACAGCATGCATTTATAAATATAGATATTTTATTGTTAAAAACAGTAGGGACATGTTTTCAGGTAATCAGTATTTTACTGTCATGTGAGATGTTTATGGTTTCTCTAATTTTTGTTTACATTATTACCCTGATATTTTACAGGGTGAATCAAAGTGCCAAGATACTTTATTATTTATTATTATGGATCACTCGTGTCATCAACTGCTAAATCCAAAAACGTGTAATGATTTACAATTTTGGGAATCAGTTCTTTGAGCGATACCCTAATTAGGTACTTATTCCTATCTAGCTATTCATTCCCATATATTACAGTATGGTCTCTTATTTACTTAAAATTATTTATGGGGTGACTGAGGGGATTACCAGATGATTCCCAAATGATTTTGAAAGAACTGTGTGTTTTAACTTTTTTCTATTTTCTGATAACCCAAATTTGACTTAAACATTCTAATCTCTGTCCTTTTATTTAGTTCTTTAATCTGGTCAGATTCTTACCAATTCTGGTTTAACTTTTTGACACCCATATGTAAATATGTAAAGAACTGTATACCTGTATATTGCTTTAAAATTTTGTTAAATAATAGCTGTTATAATTTAAAAATCAGTTCTATGACTATAGGAATTGAACATGAAAATGGAAAATACTTAGTTCACACAAATAAAGAAAATTTGGTATATTTATTTATGGAAAGTATAAAGAGAATATTGGAGCTGTTTAATAAACTAAATAGCATCTAGCCAAATGACGTTCCTTTGACCTCGAATATTATGTCAAGTCTTTTGTAATGTTTTTGAATAGTGTAACGAATCAATAGTATAACTATCATTGACGTTTTGGAAATAATTTATATAATTGAAAAGCTAATTCAAAGAAAATATTTCATGCCTTTTTCAATACAGTTTATTTTAAAAAGATCAAAATTTAAATATTATAATATTTAACAATCTATTCTAAAGATATTATCTAAACAAGGTATCTTAACAGCATATAAAATGGACCAAAATACTAAAAATAAATAATATAAGAACTTTCCTCAACATTTATGTTAATACTAGTTTTTGCCTGTATCTTCGTATATGTAGATGATGAGCTAATATAAATATTGTATTTTAAAAATCAGATTGAATTTGGGTTAGCCCTAGTTATCACCAGATTTGTCAATAAAGCCAACATTAAAGCAATTAATTACAAATAAAAAGTTTGTTAATATTCTGATATATTAGAAAAGGCTGATTAAGGGACTGAATGGCCCGTGGAATATGGTATGTCATGATCGGCCAGTATGAAACAACCCAAATGAGGATTTTGATTAGAGGTTCTTATATTTACAATTAAACACTTGTATGTAGATGTGTAGAAGCAAATCCAACAAATACCCATAATTAAAGAGAAATAAGTTATAGTTAAAAAAAACTACAAAACATATATATATAGATATATATATATATATATATATATATATATATATATATATATATATATATATATATATGTATATATATATAGATATATATATACTTCATTACCCGCTTAAAGATGTATTTTTAAAAATAATGAAACACATGTTATTTTATTTGTTTTGAATACTCATAATGTCATCATCTTTACAAAAAAAAAAAAATAATGAGAACTTTACCATCCTTCTGAGTGGAATTTTATAAAATTCCTCCTTAGTGTGCCTCTAGGGTATTCAAGGAATATTTCCTCCAAATTTCAAATCTCTAGGTTCACCAGATTAGGCTGTGCTAATGCACAGTCAGTAGGGGTACTGTTTTGCCACCCCTGTTCAACCCCTTGGAAGATGAATTTTTTAAAAATAATTAATCTCATATTTTATTTCTTTTGAAGACTATATTCACACAAGACAAGTGTCATCACTGTAACTTTAAAAAAAAATTCCTTCATAAAAAGTTTATCTACTTTTTTATCCCTTTACAGATGGAATTTTGAAAATCCCTCATTAGTGCACCCCTAAGGTACTTGAGGAACGTTTAATTCAAATTTAAAATCTCTAAGGTACTTGAGGAACGTTTAATTCAAATTTAAAATCTCTAGGTTCACCAGTTTAGGCTGTACTTGGTTGTGAGTCACTCATGGTATATTTTTATAAGTTTAGATTTAACCTGTAATGATTTATTTGAGAACATGAGACGTGTCATGCTCTCAACTCTGGTTTGGTAACAACTCGACTCTCAAAATGATTAATTCTCAAACAACTCAATATATATGTACCTACTTATGCCTGATGTTCACTAAAGTTCCATGAGATTCCATGGCTTGATAACTGCATTTTTTAAAGGAACAACTAATATGAAGAACATGGGTGATCCAATAGTATCTTGATTATAACAAGGATTTTTATTTGACTATCCATCAAATGCTACGTGCAAGTGCAGTCCTACCTTTACAAAACAATAACATCTGATCTAGTTGTAAGTGGCATTTAGTATTGCAATATGGCTAATTGTTGCATATTATGCATACCTCATTGGAATTCTCTCTTCAGCTGGCAAGTGTCAGTCAGCATTATATGGCATGGGGTAATTAGCCCAGCCACTGGATATATTGTGATTCGAGGGGTGTTTCACTCTAGGCAGTGGTGTACATTTTGTGAGAAGTGGAACCGCAGCGGCAGCAATATCGGCAATATTTTCAGTATTGAGCAGTAATAGGCAGTTTTTTATACAATTGGGCAGTGCATGGCAATGTTAGGTAAAACCTGGGCAATAACAGCAATTTTGGCAGTATTTAGGCAGTAATTGAGTAGTGGTCAGTGAAGGCAGTGTCACTCCCAACACGCCTCATAACACGTGACAATCTTGTGCCCAATCAGAAAGCTCAATTATTAGCCTTGTGATGATGCTTCTGCCGGATTGTGCGTCGCGTCGTAGAAGATGTTACATGACATCATAAAAATAACCTATTTATAAAGTAGACACAAAATTCACAATTCTAGACTTAAGCACAAAATTCTCAATTCTAGACCTAAGCAATGATTTTTTAGATCATGTTTATTATTTTCCTCTGTATCGAAAGCTAAAAAACACACCTCTAAATATACAGTAGGATCCAAAATGAATGGCTATAAAGAAAATTTTAAACATTAGCACTAATTTTTATGTGATCATATAAACTCAAGGAAATAATTACAGGATATTGATATTTTATGTCTGTATTTAAACTTGAATGAAAAAGAACGAGTTATCCAATCTTTAAAAACTTTCATATTCCAAGTAGGTGTATGCTTCTGCTTTTATTTTTTTGTAAATTATTCGCAAAATTGTGAGCATTATACAGGATAAATTCAAATTTAAAGATTTTTCTTGTTTTTTTTTTCAAAGTCGTAGTGGTCTACACAAAAAGTTTTTTAGCTAACCTCTATCTTTGCATGAATAAAGCAATCTATCGTTAATATTTAGTTTTTTATTTTTGTTTTTATTGCTTCCCATGAGAGAGATACATAGATTTTTTTAATTGCACGCGTTTATGTTTTTTTTGCATTAAGGTTGAGGTTAAGGTTACTTTAACTATATTTTATGTAAGGTTCCCATTTAAAAATAAAGAGGGTTTTTCACATAGATTTGAATACACAGGGTTGCATAAATACAGGGTGCTCCTAAGTGTGTGGTGTGTCTGGTGTCTTCTAACGAAGAAGAGGAAGGTATGTCGTGTACGCCGAGCTGGGACTAGAAAGCTCACCTGACCCAGCAAGGATGGATGCCATATGGTAGAGCAGTATTCAAAGTAACTCCTAACAAAATAGTTATAAAGTGATATGATGGCTCTGGTGTTGTTAAAATGTCAGGATGTCTCTTGATAAATCCTAGCATTCGAAAGGCCTCGCATACAATGAAATCGATGTGCTCATTGAAGAGTAATATGCTTTTGAATACTACACCTCACCTGTACATATTTCATATAGGGTTCGAGGATCGTGAGATGTGAATATAAGAACGCCTTGCTATATTGACAGGTTTGTCTTGTACTAAAAGACAAAACGATCCAAGTCATAAAGAATTTGAAGTCATCAGCGAATAGAGGACAGTTGCTGTTAATAAAGCAAGATTTGACTACGGTTATGAATAGGAGAAGTAGTATTACATCCAATATGGGTGGTACTAAAAGACAAAACGATCCAAGTCATAAAGAATTTGAAGTCATCAGCGAATAGAGGACAGTTGCTGTTAATAAAGCAAGATTTGACTACGGTTATGAATAGGAGAAGTAGTATTACATCCAATATGGGTGGATTCTTAACTGTGTCATAGTAATCAATCTCGTCTAACTTTACACTTTATTTATTATCCATGTACAGGGTGGACTTTTATATTTCAACATGCATTTTTGCAATTAATTTTTGTAGACAAAAAAAGTGTATATCTCAACTATTAGTAAGATAGAGGGGAAACCTCTTTCATAATACACTGTCATTTTTTTTATAAAATTTAAGATGTCAGAAACAATTTTCATAGCTTTATAAGTTTTAGAGGTATAGGGTGAAATTTAAAAAATTATGTTTTTGACAATACTGCGTAACGTGTTTCAAGGGATATATGAAAAAATGTATTAATAATTTTTGCTTAATTTTCTGTTTTTTATATGGTTCATGAACTAAGACTTTCAATCCGACATTTTGTATTATAAGTTAGTTTAGGATAGTTAATTAGGTTAGTTTCAACATTTTTAATAACGAACCTGGATTTTTTATTTAATTTTTTGTATATGAGACTGCAAATTTATGATTTTCCTATAATAGACAATATGTTACAGAGAAACGAAAAACCATAATTTCATAGAATTAATCATAGAAAAACCAATTATTTGAAATGCATGCATGTGATACATCATTGGTTTGAGCGAGTTAGAGAAGTTAAAGAGAAATAAAACATCCAGGTCTGTATTACAAAAAAATAAGTTGATGATGAGCTCTACAATACGAAACGTCGGATTGAAAGTTTTAATGCACCATCACATAGACTATAGAGAATAAAAAAAGCCAAAAAGTATTGATAAAACTGTTTCTTACTCTTGAAATATGAAAGTTAAGGGGTATAATCAAAATCGACGATAAATTAGTTTTGCTCTAAGTTAAACTATTCAAATAATACGTAGAATATACAGGGTGTCAAAATAGCACAATTGTCACTTTTCAAGTGCCACTAACTCGAGAACAAATCAGTTTTAACAAAACATGCTTAACATTTTCATTAGCTCCGAAATATCGAATAAAACACAAAGTAAGTTTAGCCTACAATGTTAACTAAAGATATTAAAAACAGTCTTAGGTGTCTAAAAGTGGTTTACGATTTTAAAAACTTTGAGTTTTGATTAAATTGTCAGGCAGTGTAATCGGCAGTGTGACAATAACGAGGCAATGACCGTAAAAACGGCAATTTTTTCATTAAACCGGAAATAACCGCAATAAAGAGACAGTGTAGGCAGTAAGCTGAAAATATAGGCAATATAGGAAATAAACAGCATTTTTCAGTGAATACGTATTTTTAGGTCGTGAAACACCCCTCGTTGTGATTATTAATAATTTTGCATCCGGTAGGTGTAATATGTGTCAGTGTTTCTAATAGGGCTTCCCATGATGATGTGTTTCTGATTTTCAAACATGTCATTTAGCTTTATCACAATCTAGTTAAGAAATCTGTTTTTAACTACATCTTTGATTTTCTAAATTGGAACCCAGAATTTTTAGTTCCATTTTGACAAAGCTCTACTGTAAATATATGTTTTCATGTTTTTTAAATTTATATAAAAAATGCCAGAACAATACTCAGCAGTGCTACAAGTACACATGAAATATTTAGTTCGTAATCTGGAGATTGGTTCACAACAATATATGTCAATTTTCTTCCCAAGTGTTGTCTGAAAACATTATTGCCCTGTCATCGGCATATGATATCAATTTGCCATTAATTTGTAAGTTTAAAAGAGAAGGTATTTAAGTTATAAAAATTATTGGACCTAGAATAGTGCCTTAAGGAATACGTATTTTAATTTTTAAAAGATCATTAATTATATTATTAATTTTTATGTGTATACCTCTGCCCCATATCCCACATTGCATAAGGATGTCAGTTGGCTATGAGGCACAGTGTCAAAGGCCTTTGAGAAGTCGAGGAAATTTATTTTAACATGCTTTGTATTCTATGTCTAAGGGGATAGAAAGATTTTTTTAAAGCCGTTTCTTCAATTTATCTTTATGTTTAATTTTCTATTTTAAAACACTGGCAAATGATCCATAAGATCACTGTCCAGCCTAAATGATTTGATATTAAGTCCTAGGTTTCTTAGTTTTTTCTAGCAAAAATATGGACTAAGCGAGTTGCAGTGTTACACATTATTCAAGTAGGTGACTTGATATAAGGTAAAAACCAATGTCTTCCAAGTATTTATTTATGAGATTACTTTCTCTGTTAATGTATAATAGCAGAAATATATAATTTCTGCAGGTGCAAAACGGCCTAAAAGAAGAATTGCTTTCGATTATGTCACAGGGTATCCTCCTGCGATGATGATTTCTGGGCCTCTACCCTCATCAGGCAGGCTTGTACCCAGGGAGATCTGAAATAACAGATTGCTCGATATGACAAAATCGAAAACGAAACGTCTATCATACTAAAACAGTACTGCAAGTTAAATGTAACATTTAGCACCACCTATCGGGGCTCCGGTGATTTTCGGCTGCAAACCCATAGGTAATTTAAAAAGCATGCACTAGCACCATCATGCGGAGAGTAGATACTAAAAATCGATAAAAATGCGCTCTCACACGTCTTTATCAAAAGTTCTTGGCCGGAAAAGATATATGTATAATAGCAGAAATATTATTATTATTAGGGAAGCTGGCAATGACTCAAAAAATAATAATTCTGACATTAACTATATTGTAGATAATGGGAAACAGGTTAAAGACAGTAATATGATAGCAGACATATTTCTTGATTATTATGTTAATATGGGTAAGTCGCTAGCAAATAAAATTAAGGGCAACGACTATAAATTTAAAAAGAATATTATTGTTAACTCAATGTTTCTTGCTCCAATATCTGAATCTGAACTGCTTGATCAAATAAATAGCCTAAAAACAAAAACATCCTGCGAGTATGACAATATTCCCTCGGTAGTGATTAAAATGAATCATGTGGAAATAATGAAGCCACTCTTACATCTAGTGAATTTAATCTTTAAAAAAGGCATATACCCCGACTCTTTAAAACATTCAATTATTACTCCGATGTTTAAGTCTGGTGACAGAACAAATAAAGAAAACTATCGACCCATAGCGGTAACAAATTGTCTGAATAAACTATTCGAAAAATGTATAAATTTAAGACTATTCAAATTTCTAAATGAAAATAATATTCTATCATCCTCGCAGTACGGATTTCGTGCTGGTATTAGCACTGAAAATGCGATTCAACATGTAACAGAATATGTAATTGAAAATTTCAACAAGGGTTATAAAACTGTAGGCATATTTCTAGATCTAGCCCGTGCCTTTGACACTGTGGATCACCACATTCTACTTCAAAAAATGGAAAATGTTGAATCAGAGGAATTGTACTAAAATTGTTTGAATCATATTTAAATAATAGATCTCAATGTGTAAAAATAAACAGGATATTAAGCAAAAAGGATGAGGTAGAATGCGGTGTGCCGCAGGGCACGGTACTGGGCCCTATTCTCTTTTGTATTTATATAAATGATATAACAAATATACTGCCTGTGTCAGATTGCTCCTGTGTGTGCTATGCAGACGATACCGTTATACTGATAAGAGATGTAACTTGGCAGCAAGTATTTCAAAAATCTGAAAAATATATCTCAACCATTAAGCTGTGGCTTGATCAAAACTTACTAACCCTAAACCAAAATAAAACACATTATTTAGCTTTTTCAACTAAAAATAAGTTCACTGAGACTTTACCTTATTTACGGATCCATGAGTATAAATGTTTGTTGAATGAGAATCACTGTTCTTGTAATAGTCGCATTGAAAGCAAAAAAAGTATCAAATACCTAGGACTGTATATTGACTTTAATTTAAAATATAATGTTCACATTGATTACATTACTCAGAAGATACGAAAAACCATATATAAATTTTATCAGTTGAGAGAATTCTTATCTCAAAATCTCTTAAAAATGGTCTATCAATCATTGATTGAATCAATTATTACTTATGCAATTAGTGTCTGGGGTAGTACGCACAGTGGCATTATGGATCATCTGTTTATAACTCAAAAATATATATTGAAGGTTATTATGAGGAAACAGAGACGTTATCCTACTGAGCAACTATTTATTGACTCTGGACTGTTAACATTAAGACAGCTTTATATAAAAAATATAGTAAGATATATGAAAGTATCCAACAAATATAAAAACCCTGTTCATCACAGTATTGTCACCCGTAATATAACTAGTAAAAATCTTATGATTGCTGGCTCCAGTCATGCATCAACACAGAGACACATATTATTCATTGGCCCTAGAATATATAATTTGATTCCAAATAATATTAGGAATATAACTAATGTAAAACATTTCATGTTCCTTGTTAGTGAGTGGATTAGGTGCAATTATGCTTTTATAGTTGGCAAGCTACCTCTACTGTTATAATTATAGGCAAAAAAAAAAAAACTACTATTATATTGTTAAGCAGAAATTTGTTACAATTAAAGAATAGATAGCACATATTTTAGTACTGTTTTGTACCCTAGGCAAGTTACTTTGTAACTTATAGTGTACACAATTGTAATAGGTTATACTATATAAGATGTATTTTTTTGGAAATTAAAATATTATTATTATTATTATATAATTTCTGCAGGTGCAAAACGGCCTAAAAGAAGAATTGCTTTCGATTATCTGACAGGGTACCCTCCTGCGGCCCAGAAATCATGATCGCAGGAGGGTACCCTTAGTATCTTTTCTCTGTTAATGTTATCAATATTTAGGTCTTCCATAAAAATTTCTATATTATTAGTAAGATTATTATTATTAAGCTTTAGGTCCTCAAGAAAAAGCATATGAGATATTAGAGAAGGTTTATAAACAGCAGTCATACCAAAAGATATATTCTCAATGATATTAAGACTAGTGATTGTTGTTTTGGACAGATCATATTTGATATGTCTTACTTCTACATCAAGCTATGAATTAACAAATGTTATAATACCATCATTTCTGTTGTAGTTACCTGCAATATAATAGGTACTATTCCATTTAATTCAAAACTATAATAAGATAAAACTGATCAAAGTTTTTCTTTATGCTTCATATATTTACATGAAAGATATTCAGAATTTTACCCATGCCACCTGTTCTTTCATAGCAGAATATCTTACCAACTGGCCATCAAGATTCTCCCCAACCCACTCCAAATCATTCAACAATTCATTCTCCAAAATAATGAAAATTATAAAAGGTTTTAATGTGGTTCAAAAATTTTATTAATTCCTTATGTTATGAGGTGATCAACGCAGGATCATATATGTCTAGTAGGTTCACACCAATTTTGCAAATGGACACAATGTATAGTTTCAGTCACAATTACTTTTTATTACCTGTAGGTGGTTTTGGTAAGTTGGACAGACCCTATGGTCATCAGCCTCGTGGAGTATGTCATATTTGGTTTTATATTTATTGTTTGCCTGTTTACAATTTATGTGCTTTTTACTTTGTTTTTGACAGTCCTGCTTGGAGTGTGAACCACCACAGTATGCCCAAATCACACTATTTTTACAGTCACTTTTTTTATGATATAGAATGTTGTCAAAGTCAAAAGTCAAAAAAAGCTTTAATGTCCAAAGATACAAAAATCCAATTGACAAAGCAATGTTAAAGAAATCCAATATTAAATTATGCAAAATTATTAAAATATGTCTCTATACCTGCAACAGGCTAAATTAACCTAAATTAAAATATAAATACAGATTATTTCATTATAAAATTTAGAACTAGGCACTATAATTCTGTCGACAAATTAAAATAAAACGCACAATAATAAAAAGACAAACACATATATTTATATACATATACATGTAGTAACTCATTCAAAACTGTCTTGAAAATACTCAGAAAAGATCATAACAGGCCTTATCGACCATGCCTATTTTTTTACTCTTTTTGAAAAACATAAATTGTAGGTAGAGACCTAATGTGAACTGTCAGATGATTAAATATTTTCCTACTCTCATCAATCAGGGATTTTTTTGTGAGTGTGGGAGTTAGAAGTGGTATGAGTGGATGAGCCAGTTTGGTTTTAACAAGAATCTCTGGATTTTGCCTTATACAAATATCGATTGCACGTTTTTGTAAAACGAAAATTGTTTCAGTCCCATAGACCCCATAATGCAATCTCGATTCCATTAGAGCAAAATAGACCTTTTTGCCAACTGATGCATCCAATTCTCTCACTATTGTTCTTATTGCATAACAAGCAAAGCTATTTTTTTTTCTCAAATATGCAACATGATCTTCAAACCTCAAGCTACACTCCAGCAAAAACCCCAAGAATCTAATCTTATTAGAATTTGAGAGAGGGCCAGATGTAAATGATGTCAGATTTAGCACACACTTAAAAACCATGACATAAGTCTTATCATCATTGAGTGAAAGATTGTTTGAGTCAAACCATCCTTTTTCCTGACTAAATCACTAGAAATTAGACGATTTAGGTCCTGAGTTGAGCATTTGATACACTGTAATACCGATATGTCTTTAATATGTAATCAACTATCAAAGATAATTTTGTATAAGCTCGGTGTACATTCCTTATATAAATGACATTTGTCATTTTTAAGTTTTTTTAAATGAATAACTTTTAAGATGTTTTCATCTTTGATAAACTTATTCTGCTTCCTTATTGATCAATCTCTTTTTCAGTCATTGTTTTGTCAAATCCCATTACTTTAATTCTTGAATTTGCTTAATTTGGTATCATCAACATAATAATCTTTCTATAGTTTCTGTTTTGTTACCGATTTGGGTTTCTGTATGTCTTCATTAGTTCTACATTTTATAGTAATGCTGCACTTTATTTACAGTAGTGTTAAGTTCTGATGGATTTATGGTAACAATGTAACAATGTCCCTTCTGATATTTTGGGAGGTTTGGTTTTTCTTAGGTTTTATTATTAAACTTGGGCACCCTTATTCACTAAAGAGGTTTAAATTTAGACCAGGTCTAACTTGATAGTTATAGGTTTGTTAAGTGATATTTTTAAGAACTGAACAAGTAATTTTTCTAAATGTTACAATTTCAAAATGACAGAGACATAAACGAAAAATAACTGGCGAACTGAGGGTTTTAAGTATCATGGCAACTAGACCTGGTCTAATTCTTAAACCCTTTTAGTGAATACGGGGGTAAGTTTTTAGTATGGGTTTTGGTTCCTGTTGCTTTTGGTTTTTGTTTCTTTAGCAAACTAGCATATGATCTTTCTTCATTTATTCCATTATTCATATTTGCTTTTAACTCTTTAATGTCATTTTTTATATTTTCTATAATCCCTTCCTTGGCTTTTAAGAGTTGATATTTTGCATTCAGTAATTCTCATATCGGCGACATTTTTCACACATTGCTGTGTTGTTTTACTTTCACATGAAAAATTTGTAAATTTTAAGACAAATTAAAATTTCTTTTTGTTAGGTTATGATATTTTGTTTATTCACAGGATATACATGTTTTTTACTAAAACTTTTTTAAAAGAATACATAACTCTTCACTTTTAAAAAGATTTTAGCATTTTTTACTTGGAGATGCGTTGAGAATTTGAAGATTTAATGTCCGAAAATTTTGATACAAGATAGCTATCGACTGTATACCTCAATGTAGACCTGCAGATGCAGCTTTTTGAGTATTTGTATTTTTTCATTGCACAATAAGTATCTTTTTTATATTTAACCCTTTTTTGTTACTGATTTACATGTGATATGTGAGTGAATACTGCCAAGTGAGTTGGGCCTTTTGTGTTCCAGATTACGTGTATTTCGAAACGTCCTCGACGTCGCCTTACCAAATAAGACGGATTGAGGAGCTGAACAAGACGCCGTCCGGAAATGTGGAGGCCAAGGTTATGTGCTTTTACAGGCGCAGGGACCTTCCGCCTCAGCTCATCCAACTAGCTGATAAACACCAATGTAAGTAAATTTGCCATCATGTTAATTATGATCAAATTGTTTGCTATCTTGTCAACTTGTTGGGTTTTGTGGTGTAAGCTGCATAAAGGGTTAGTATATTAGTTTAACTGACAAAAATGTTGTATTATTTTATTAAGTAAAGAAAAGTCTTATATTTCAAAATATTCATAACAATATTAAACCAAGGTGGAAGGATTTAATCTTCAGTGAAACGCCTCTGTTAAATTAACATATGTTTACAATCAGTGTTAACAAATATGATATTTGTTATAGTTATCGAAATATCAGATATTTACAATATATATCATAATTTTGATACATCCAATATTTACCATAATTATAATAAAATTCAACAAACAACCAAAAGTTTAACTATTAATTGTTAATCTGTATTATGGGACTTGCCCATTCAGTCTTCACAATAATAAACGAAAATTGTTACATTATAAAGAATATATATTTATATAAAACAGTAATACAGTGGCCTAAATAAATAGGTTATACCTATACCTATACCAGTATACGAGGGACGATCAAAAATATGAAAAATTCTGGAGAGTAAAGTGGCATGATTTCCCAAAATAGAGAAAAATTGTATTAAGAAAAGTTGCTTAGAATTAAAACACATGCCCAAATATGGAATTGTGTAAAAAAATCTTCAATTTTGTTTTTTATAGTTTTTTTTTAATTAGGTGATACGCCACTGGAATCAAAAAAAATCATTCATTTTCGAGCTATTTACTAAACGTACATAGAATGAAAAAGAAAAACTTTAAAAAAGTACTGTTGATAAGAGAATTTTTATAGTTGCCGTACGATTTTCAACTTCATTTTAGGGTTATTTGCACACTACCTAAAAAAGACATAACTACATGGATTTCCATTTTTGCTTTTCATATGCTCTCTGAACTCCCTGAAATAATTTGATTTTTTTCAATATTAGCATATTATTTGATGAAAATAAAATCCAAATTGGTATAGCATTAAAACATTATAAGTAAAAAATGCAATACTACTTATTTTTATGAAATAGGGTAGGTGGCTTTGGAAAAAAAAACAAAAGAGCTGTCTCCTTTTTGAAGGTCAAAATGATTAAAGTTTGAAAGTTTTTTTAACGCGACGAAAAATGGCTGCAAAAAAAAATTTAAAAGAAAGTTAGCATGCAGTTAGATGCACTAAATTTTATTAAGAATAAAATTTTCTAAGAAATGAGAAATAAAAAAGTTTTCCATTTGTTGCATACTTCACTGGATACGCTGTATAATGATTATATTCCAGTTATTATTTTATACTCTGGAATATAATCAATATAGTGCCTAACTCAAATGACAAATTAAACATTTTTTTTAATGAATATTAACTGATTTATATTTAGAATTTAACAACTATATTAGCATTGGCTTTAGGCTGATGATGATAGCCATAATCTGAATTCACCAGAAATGAACGTTTCTCTCCCATGTCTAAACTATTGAAGATAGATATGCGCCAGTAAGTTTTTATCGATTTATAAGAACATATAAAATACATAAATGCAAAACATTTTTCTTTTTGTGTCAATAAATTTTTTTGACAATAAAAATTCGTTTTTGTATATTTTTTGTCCACTTCTGCCACAGCTATCTATTTGGTCCTTGTACAAAGCAGCCAAAGTCTGCACCTATGCTCAATTTGCCGTCTTTGTCGAGAGATTTCCGCGCTCTCCTATCACGTCTAAAGTTGCCAGTCCGCGGCGGCTTTCTTCCTACAGACAATGTAACGCGAAATTAACGGTTAATATTTTTACAGAGTAATCTATGACTAAAATGTCATGTACACGTTTACCGAAAATTGCTTCTTTAGGGATCTACAGACCCGAAAAAGAGTTCTCTGAACATGGTTGTTCCAAAATATGTTACTGGTATATGCGACTTAAATCCTGAATTCAAAAATATCAGTAGTAAATCAGGGGCGTTCTGAATCGGAGGGGGAGAGTGAAAAGTCGCCTTAATTACTATTTCAAATTGTATAAGCTTAAGGTTTTCTAGAAAAGAAAGATACTCTTGGTTTAATTATTTACTGATCCCAAAAGACGTTTATTTTTATTGTAAGGCAATTGTCAATTAAATTTTTCTCGAAAATGATATATTCTAACCAATTAAATCAAGTATGCCTTTCTAAATCAAGGATACCTTTCTTTTGTAAAAAAATGAAAAAATGTACGCAGAAAAAAGTTATAGCGACTTTTTCCTCTCCAATTCCTATTCGGGACGCCCCTGATTTGGTATTGATACTTTTGACTTCAGGATTCGCATTAGCGTATAAAAATTACCAAAATACCCAAATATCATAATTAGTCTTTAAACGTTTCGAAAATACTTAGGAAAAAGCATCTTCAGAGGCACTCGTTTTTGGAGTTGCAGTCCCCTAACGAAGCATGTTTCGATATATATTTAAATTACATGACATATCTTCTTTTATGGTGTAGATTACTGTATATTAACCCTTAAATTCGGAACACTCTGTTTAAGTAGCAATTTCGTGTTTTCTTTTTCTCTTTAAAATATGATTTGGTTTTTCGTTTTAGTTTTCAATAGCTTTGAAATATGCATTAAAATATTTTCTAAGTAGACCAAATCGCGCTAATGACAACACGGCGTCATGACTTGCTGCATGCGAGTTAATATACAGGGTGGGCCTTTAAAAACTTTTCACCTAAGTTTTATTGCAGTTGCTAAAAAAATCGAAAAACGCTCGGACTCGTCAACTTTTGATATTATTATTATTACTGAGATATTTTTATCAAGTTAAGCATCTATAATTTGATATTCATCAAAAGTGATAAGAAAAATAAAGTGTAAACACCACCAAAAAAGTCAGTCATTTACGTTTACGCCTTAAATTTCATCTATACAAAATTAAATTGGTCCAAGAATTCAATGAAGATGACGATGACCGACGTTTACAATTTTCTGACAAGCGAACGAATTTCTTTTTAACAATTGTTTTTAGGACTAATGTTCATTTTTCCTTAGTGGTACAGTTAGTAGCCATAACTATCGGTATTGTTCCGACTCTACTCCCAGGATTTTTCAGGGGACACATATCCAACACCCCGAAAAATGAAATATGTGGGCATTCTTTTTTCCTGGTAATTTAATTGGCGCAATCTGTGTTTGAGATCTTGGAAAACGCCGTTCATCCAGTTATTGTGGAAGAAGATAATTAATATCGTACAGGAGACCTGTGTGCTCCGCCACACTACACCATGCTAGGCAAATTTTGAATGAAACATTTCCAGCTCATTCTCCCGATATAACTCCACTCGAAGCAGATAAGTAACACCACAATTACTTAAGAATGTCCGACAACACTTTGAACACATATTTTATTGTGGTAGTGAGATTAGTGCTGGGCATTTTCATGAACATCATAATAGATTTTCATGAAAATCATAAAACATTTAATTTTTGTGTGACTTAATTTCTCGAAGAATTCCAATCCAATTTCAAAAATGTAGGCATCGTTGGAAGGATAATCTAAAGATCTGTAAAACGAGCTTTATTCGATGCCCCTTTTCATTTAAGTTTGGGAGGGTGAGTGAAAGTTAACTTGATAAAAATATCCCAGAAATGAGCCCCCTAAAATAAAAAAAGGGCGAGTCCAAGGGTTTTTGATTTTTTTTAAAACCTTAGGTGTGTCATTTTTGATGGCCATCCTGTATAACTAATAAACGGGGACACGAGCGATTGATGTGATGAATTTATGAATCTGCCCGAGGGACTGTCTATGCGAAGTATAATCAGCCTTTGGTGAAAATAAATCATACTTTCAATTCATACTCGTGTTCCAAAGAATATATATTTCCATGGCAAAACATTTACAAATTAATTATCATCTCAAAACTTAGTTTTATTTAGTACGATTTCCTCTCATACCAGAGCAGAATTTACTATTTGAATCCCCCCAAATTTTCGTTCCTACGCCCTGTGAATTGTGTAGTTAACGCAAGACGTAATATGTCATGTAGTGCCTGTCTCAAATAGTGTATATAAATAAATGAAATAATAAGTCTAGCATAATTAAGTTAGGCAAGGAACTGTTACTAATCAGTAATTGGCAATTATTTAAATAATTAGTAATTGCAAAAACTTGTTTGACGAAAGCAAAATCCTCGAACACCCGGTAAAACGTCCTAAATTCACCAGAGTTAGATAGGAATTAGTATTATTTCTTGGTCCATTAATTTTTTGTTCTATCCCGTTTGGTTTTTTTCACGCGTGTGTGTGCGCGATTGCGAATAAATAACAATGGGATGGCGGCGACTTTTTGCCTATATAATTATAGAAGTACAGTCCGACCAAAAGAACAAGCATCTCGCAGTTGTCATAGCGACCGGTACAGTTTGGCTATGATTTCGCGAAACATGCACGGGCGCTTCGTCCGACAGCGTTGATTTTATCGATGATTCGTATCGCGGCAATGTAAATCTCGATATTCAATATAATAATATTCTGCTTGGATGGTAAACTCAATTTAAATATATGTCATGAAGTATTTTTTTACTTTTTACTAATTAATCTCGAAGAACGTAATCAAATTGTTTTATTGCTCTTGACGATCGGGCTTATTGTATTTTTCTCACTATTCACCAAAGGTCCTTTCTTACTTCCCTAGGCGAAAGGGTTCGATTATATGACAGGTACTTAGCGCACTAAAAGTAAATTTTAATTATCATATTAAGGGATTGTCTGGATTTATTTGTTAGTCGAATATTACCACGCGAACATTAAAAAATGTTGCTAAAAAATATTTTAACTTAGCTTATGAATTAGCTTTTAGTTAATAGTTTTCCTGAAAAAATTATTTAACTAGTAAGACCAATAAGACGCAGATTGGTAACATTTATTTTATTATATAGACCAGTGGCGGCTCTTTCGTAGTGTCATTTGGTCAATGACCCCCCAAAAATATTTCAGAAAATAAATTATTCGTTTGACCGTCCCTCCTAATAGTTGTAATAAAACATTATTAGCCGCGCGCAGTGGTTCGAATGTTCTCGTTGTGTTCCTTAGGCATAATAAAATACGCTATACTAAGATAGGCTGGGCAGTCCAAATTGCCCTGATTACCTTAAAGCTTGACGAAAGTTCCCGAAGATTTCACAGCTACCAGTCGGCATGCGGAAGTTCAGTTGTTCAGAGACTAGTGCAAAAAAATAAACAACTAAAGAGTGCTAACGAACTTAATTTTGAGAAAATAACCGAATTCGAGGTAAGTGGTCGCAATTTGCCAAAACTTAGTATACGACAAACTAGTAAAGACAAAAATAAAGAGGTTCATGGAAACTTTCGCGAAAGTATGTAAGATTTAGCTAACTGAATATGTGGTTGTGAAGTCTCTAACTCATTTTTCTGTTATGTTTGTTTGTTGTTTTCTAAGGACTCGTCGGACTCCTTATGGTGCAAAACCGGTGTTAAAGACTTAAAACACTTAAAACAAAAAATACAAAAAACATGCGTTTTTTGCAGATCACATGAAATGTTCGGTGAACTATGCTATGGTGGGAAGTGTTGATATTCGCACTCAGCCAGACACAGCTTATAGAAAATCCCTTAGAGAATTTAGTGAAAGTGTGTCTAAAAATCGTTATATTTTAAACAAAATTATAGATTGTGTAAAATTTTGTGGGGCATCCGATCTGGTACTACGTGGCCATGATGAAACGACTTTGTCTGAAAATCCAGGGGTTTTTCGAGGGCTTATACATTTTGTTAAGGAGTTGGGCCAAGTTAGACTCCGCTTTAGTAATGTTAAGTATCTAGAAATCGTTTAAACAAGGAATGTACGTGCAATTTTAACGAACGTGTCATTCAGCATTTTTTAAATTCTAGAGAACGAAGAGTAGATATGAACTTCGAGAGATTGTAAAGCTCAATTTAAAGAGACGATATTTATTTTTATTTTAAGTATGTCTATTTTTAAATTTGTTACTGGCCTCCCAATATAATTCACCACGAGCCGCCATTGGTATAGACCAACATACTAAATACAGGTGAACTAAAGATTTCTTGGACTAACAGCCGGTTGCAGAAAGCTCAATTAAAGTTTAGAATGTTTAACGGAATGTCAGATTTGACAGCTAGTTCCCCGTTTTCTATAAACAGCTTGTCAAATCCGAAAGCTCGGTTAAATATTCTAAACAGCAATTAAGTTTTGAGCAACCGGCTGTCATGCTAATAATCACTCATTCGCCATATTCATTCAATTAACAATTAATTTATACTAGAATGACAACAATTAAATGTTAATATATTATAAATAAGCAATTATATTATAATAAGGTGGAAAAATTTTGAGTTTTTTATTATTGAATAAATCACATAAGGCACACTATTAAATGTTTAATTCTTACTAACCTAATAGCACTTCTTAGTCTAAAAAGGTAGAGTTAAGAGTTTTCATATGATTTGATTTATATGCAATCAGTTCAAACTATTGTGGTTTAGAGATTGTAACACTAGAAAAAAAAGAGGGTCATTCTTATAATTGGATAACTACACTGGGGAACAAATTTCAACTTTTTTTGTTTCTTGAACAAATCCTATTTTTTGGATTCAACTACACTCAAGTAACTAAAAAATACCTATTACATTGTAATTATATATTAATTATAGGCATATGCAATGAACATACAAAATGCAGATACAATATATTGTTGGTTCAACAAAAGCAATTAAATAGCACATTTTTACCATTAAATCTAAAGTTTAGACACTCCATTTTGCGCTTCTTAGCCTGCCTTTTGAAATCATCCTCTGAGTATCCTCTTGTAATAGTCTAGCAGTAGTCGGCCAACATCTCACAGTTCAATTTTCCCTGATACCTTTTTTCCATGTTTGAAATATCCTGGTGCTCGTCACGTCCGTTTCCTAATCTGGGAACCCACAAATATTCCCTCTTTAATTTTAGGGTTACTGATTCTAGGGCACTTTTCTTTTAAATAACTGAGAACACGACCTTCTTTGTCCATTGCTTTCACAAAGTCCCAATTTTATATGAAGTGGTGGTAGGAATCTTTTCGGGGGGGGGGCTAATGGCGCGGTGGTTACATTTTTCTTTCCTATCTGAAAAGTTTATTTCGTTGTCCAAATTTTCTTTCTGTACTGATCCGATCGTGCTCGACTGTCCCATTCGCAGATAAAGCAGTCATATTTGGTATAACCTAGCTGCATTCCAAGCAAAATTGTCACAACTTTTAAATACCCCATAATCATTCATGTTCTATGGTCTCCAGTAACAATAAGATTTCATATTGCTATACGTTTCTTTCATGTGGACTGCATGACCAATTTGGAACGAAGGCAACTTGTTTTCATTGTGGAGTAACACGGCTTGAAGACTTACTTTTGAGGAATCAATGAAAAGTATCCCGTCTTTTGGATCATAGTCCAGATTTAAAGCTGCTATTAATCCGTCATTGTCCCTACAGGCTACCAAATTGTTTTCTATATTAAAAAAATGGTGTTAGGTTCTTCTGACGGCTTCGGTACACAGAAACGTTTACTTCATCTTGAAGTAAATTCCATTGTTGCATTCGAGAGGCCAATAGTTCTGCTTTTTTTCTTGGGAAATTTAAAATCCCTTATTAAGGTCATTTAATTCACTTATTTTGTGAGGTTTTTTTACTGGGAAGTTCACAGACAAATCGACATTTTTCGGTAAACTACCGTTTAAATCCGTTTGATCATCAGAATGAAGGGTATAGGATTAGGCACAGGCAATCCTTCACTATGAGGAAGCGGGCGTATGGCGGGTTGAAAAATTGAATACTGTATCGCAGACCTTTTTTTCTCCGAAAAGCCTTTTTTGATAGGAAGTGTCAAGCAAAAGTAACAGTCAGGAAAGTGGTTCTCGCCAGATTATATTAATAGCGCTTTGTTCTACTTAGCCAGCCGCGAATGTTGGACGCACATTTGTTGTAGCAGTTATGGGGAGCCCAATTTTTATCCTGGTCTCCAACTTTGTAGCCAAAACGCAAGTGGTAAGCCTTTTTTATTAAAGGGCTAAGAGTACATTTTTATTTCACAAAAGTCACTTCACCACATATAACAAAAATGTTCCGGCTTACAAACTCGAAACATGTTGCTCAAAACTCTAATTTCTCAAATACGATGGGCTCTCGATCAACTGTTGGTTGAAATACAACAATTTAGGATTTATGTTATATGTATTGAAACCCTTTATAAAGTACAACTGGTATAATAAATCCAGGTATTTCGCATTTAATGGTCGAACTTTCCCATAAATTAAGAGCAGGTAAGTAAATTATCATAATAAGCATGGATCTATAAAACCGGAGCCAACTGAGACTTTTGCAAGACAGATTATTGATTAGTATTATAAAATAAGTAAGATTTTGCTATTTTGGTCTCACAAACATATTTGCTGTTCCCCAGTGTTATTTAAAATTAAAATCAAAAATAGTATCAGACGATTTTCATGATGCCGATATAAAACAAAAAAATAATTACAAATTTCGTCACTTAAAATACAATAAAATAGCAACAAAAATTCATTTCTAGATTCATGTTTCGTGTTGAGCTATTTCTTTTCCTGGACAATATACTAGATAAGATATTAGGATTGATTGGACAAAAATATTGATTTTGGGCACGTAATGCGAACGCTATATTTGTGTACAGACATACCAAATACTGAAGAAACATTTACTTTAGTCTAAAAGAAATTCCCTTTTCCGACTTCTTCACGCGGGCGCTACATTTATCGAAATACTTGATACAAATTTATAGAGAAAAGGAAATTTCCATTTAAAGTTGGAATACGATGCCCCCAGATGTGATAATGAAATTGACGTACGGCGTCTTATTAGACGTTTTAAACAATATCCATATGTATAATGAAAATAATAAAAATGTACTTAAATTATTGACAACAACACTAGCATTCTAGATATGAACGTTATTTCGTTTTTGAACGGAGGTTACAAAAATGTTTTAACTTTGATTTTTGTTTTTAAGTCATCTGTGACTTGTCCCCCAGTACAGAAGAGAGAACTTTTTTTTTATTTTAGTCGTCAGTTTGCAAATCTCGCACCGTCTCTGGTTGTAGTAGGTATGATTGTAAGAAATACTTTAGATAATATGTGATTGCTCAGAAAACTAGTTTTAGTCGTGCAGAAAATGTAGGTTTTTGTTGTATATGAGCTAGTCAATTTGATACCCACCATGATGAGGATGGAAAAAATTATGCGGTACCAAATGTCTCCTAGTTCATATTAAATTTCTTTAAATATAAAGGTATCAAAGAAGAGGGCTATTGGATAAATATATAATACAAACAGTGCTTCATTTAGCACATGCGACTTTATTTTATGATCATTCCTGTATAATTAGTTTTTCTTTACTCTAATGAGTGCAGTGTTGTGTGAATCGTGAAAAAAATCTCTACTTTAGCTCCCTAGATGTCGAAAAACATGTTCGCTCGTTTCATCTGTCTGACTGTCTGTCGGTCTGTCTGTTCGCCACAGTTAAAAAACTACTTATCCGATTGACTTCAGATCTTGGTAATAAGGGGCATTTGGGTATGACCTGCTAACATGTTGGTAAAAATTCAATATGGCGAAACAAAATCGCGGCCTAGTAAAATGTTAAAAAAACTACTTCTCCAATTTATTTTAAATTTTGCAATACAATTCAAGTATTCCAGTAGAATCAACTGGTAAAATTTTGGTATCAATCCAAGACGGCGGATCAAAATCGCGGCTTTATAAAATATTTAAAAAGTCTGCCTGAAAAACTACTTAACGGACCAATGTCAAATTGTGTGCCATAACTAATTGTGATATAAACTAGTAAAACTGTGGTACTAATTCAAGATTTGTTTGTACTGTGAAAAAAACCATCCTCTTAGGTTTTATATATGTTCACGTTTTAGCGACCCTAGATGCCAAAAAATATGTTTTATCAATTCTGTCGGTCTATCGGTATGTCTTCAGTTCGCGGCATATCTTAAAAATCACTTACCAGATTGACTTCAAATTTTAGTCATAAATTAAGGATCATATGGGGATGACCTGGTAATATTTTGGTAAAAATCCAGTATGCCGGAACAAGATGGTGGCTTAGTGAAACGTTAAAAAAATTATTACTAAAGAAACTAATTATCCAGTTTACTTCAAATTTTGCATACAAATCAAGTGTTACATAGGAATGAATGAACTGTTAACATTCTGGTATCTGGCTATCTTGGATAGCAAAACAAAATGGCGACGTAATACAATATATAAAAAATTAGCATGAAAAAACTACTTATTAAATTAATTTCAGATTTTGGGGCAAGCATTAAGTGTGATATAGAGGTGAAGTGGTAAAGTTGTAGTACGAATTTACGATTGGGAAACAAAATAGCGGCCAAATAAAATGAAACAAAAATCTACGTAAAATAATCTTATTCAATTGACATTACATTTTATAGAAAAATGAACTGTGATATTGGGATAAACTGGTACGAATTCAGCTTGCCGCAACAAAATGAGGTGTGTGTCAATGTTAGAACTACTTATCGAATTTACCTATTTTAAATTATGCACGAAAATCAAGTGTGGCGTAGGTAGAAAGAAACTAGTAGAACATTGGTAGAAATTAAATACGATGAAACGAAATAGTGTCTAATAAAAATTTTTGAAAAGACAGTATATATGTGTTACTAAATGACTACTGAACTAAATTCGGCCATACTATTGCTAATAAAAGGAAATAGTCATAACGAGAGAAGAACATTGAATAAGCTTGGAGAGATTCGGGCGGCTTTTTATACTCTACTTGTGTTTACTGAACCGCTAGCCTGTTTTAAGGTCTGTTTCCACGTCTAATGTAGGTAGATCGTGACATTTTTTGGTTGTTAGAAATTTTTACTACATCTCTAATTTTTAATTTATAAAATCTTGATACCGACGTTAAAATCTTGGTTTATTTTACATTTATGGTATGCCCAGTAGTATACTGGAGTTCTGCTACTTACAGCATATTGAACAGTTTAAACATAAGCCTAGTGGATATTGATCGTCCTCTTTCTCCCAAATAGACTTCTCCAGAGGAGCAAGTAATTTTTTATATTTGCTGGTGTCAAGTATGAACCAGTAAGTTTCTCTGTTTCCGATGTTGAAAGACTTTCGTCAGAAATCCAAAGGGATTCAAAGTGAGTTAATAACCGATTGCTTTTGTGCTCGATGGTGAAGAGTATTTGCATTTAAGTATCAATTGGTATAGGTTCTTTTTCTATATACTGAATGACCTAATTTACCACTTTTCCTTTGAACAAATACGTCTAAAAAGGGAATCGTTTCATTTGATTGGTCCATAGGCTTTAGGTGGTTCAGAAATATGAGAAGATTTTCCTGCCCTTGTGGTTAAATAGTAAACCTATTATCTGAATCAATTTTTTGGCTTTTAGGTTAAAGTATTATGAAGATGCTCGAAGGCCTCTATGCAGATTTTTACTACTACAGGTCATCCCATGGGGCCCTGAGATTTGTTCATACTGTCAAGTTTCAACTAGGTATTCATATATAGTGATTCTACATCGAAACTATCCAACCATTTACTAGTTTGCATGTGGACATTGCACTGTCGATCGACCAAAGTGGTACATTTTCCTTGTGTATCTTGGAGAAAACCGTAGAAGCGGGATCCTCGAACCGCGTGGTATTAGGATTTCTTCTCCGCGGGTGGAAGGTTGAATGCGGTTCGTTACGATGTTAGAAAAATGTCCTTAGTAAAAGTATGTTAAGAAATAATGGTTCTTGGGATTAAACCGTGTCAAAATGGAATTATTTTCCGAATTTTCACCTTCGATTGCACGAGGTATCTTCAGAGAGCTTTGCTTCACGAGATTGAAACACTGAATACCGTTATGTTGCTACTTTTTTCGTAAAAGGGAATCACCCCTCCCCCAAATTTTTACAGTTTTAGAGTCCCTAGGTGCCAATCTATTTGTCTGTTCGAGGTAGAGCTAAAAACTCCTTACCTGATTGCCTTCAAATTTTGGTCAAAAATTAAGAATCATATGGGGATGACCAGGTAACATTTTGGTAAAAACCCAATAAAGAGAAACAGAAGCGGCCTAATGAAATGTTAAAACAATTATTATTAAAGGACTACTTATATTGAGACTTATCCAATTTACCTCAAATTTTGCACAAAATTAAGTATTACGTAGGAATTAACTGGTAAAATTTTAGTACGAATCTAAGATGCCCAAACAAAATGGCGGTTTAATAAAATATTTATAAAAAAATCAGCCTGAAAAAACGACTTAATAAGTTTACTTCAAGTTTTGTGCAAGAACCAAATGTGATATAGAGATGAACTGGTAAATTTTTTTTTCATGTCTAGATGCTAAAATTAATGTTAATGGTCGTATAGGGATGAACTGGTAACAATTTAGTAAAACCAGTGGACCAAAATGGCGGCCTAGTGAAATGTTAAAAAAATTATGACTAACAAACTAATTATGGAATTTACCGCAAGTTTCGCACGAAAATTAAATGTGAAATAAACTGGTACGAATTCAGCATATCGGAAAAAATGACGGTCTTAAAAAATCAGTGAGGAAATTACTTACAGTTGGGCCGCTGGATGTTGATCAATCGATGAAAATATCAAAGACGTGCTTTTGAAACTTCGTATTTCTCTTATCGATTAGTATTTCATAAATCGATAATAAAAGGAAAAGATGAAACATGAAATATTGTCTTCCGAATTGAATACAATCTAGAAATATGTTAAAATATTAAATTACTAAAATCTCGACCAAAACGAATTTGCGGGTTGCCCAAAGCATTTAACTAAGCATTAACTAATCAGAGGGCTTTTTTTGTGCAGCCGGCTCTTTAAACGTCCAGTATTAATATTATATATCATTATTATTGTCATTTTATATTGTTCGTATTTGTGTTTTAGAGATGGCATAGATATAAACTGGTAAAATATTGTTACGAATCCAATATGGTGGAGCAAAATAGCGCCCAATAAAAATGTTTGAAAAGACAGTACATATGTGTTACTAAAAACCACGTGCGGAACTAAATTGAGTCACATCTCACTATTCCCAATAAAAGGCTTTTTATGAATCTTTATTCATAACGAGAGAAGTTCTATTTAAAGGAGATTTGCAGATTTTTTACTTCCCAAGTAAAAAGGAGGTATTGTAATCGTGAAAAAATTCCCTTCCGATATTTTTTCGGATTTTTACTTTTCAGGGTCACTAGGTGCCGAAATACATGTTTTTTCAATTCCGTCTGTCTGCCTGTCTGCACGTCTGTCTGCCTGTCTGTCCGCGGCATAGCTAAAAAACTACTTACCCGATTGACTTCAAATTTTGGTCAAAAATTATGGGTCATATGGGAATGACCTGATAACATTTTGGGAAAAATCTATTATGGCGAAACAAAAAGGCCGCCTAATTAGATGTTAAAAAAATTATTACTAAAGAATCCAATTTCCTTAAAATTTTGCACAAAAATTAATTCCTATGTAGGAGTTAACTGGTAAAATTTTTGTACCAATCTAGGATGGCGAAACAAAATGGCGGCTTAATCAAATATTTAAAAATTCTGCTTGAAAAACTATTTAATGGATTGATTTCAAATTTTGTGCAATAATCAATTGTGGTATAAAGATGAACTGGTATAATTGTGGTAGGAATTCAATACTGGTACGTTCAAATAAAATGTATGTAATAGTGAAAAAAAAAATCATCCTTTTACATATCCTCATGTTTCAGCGTTCCTAAATGCCAAATATTATGTTTTATCAATTCCGTCGGTCTGTCTGTTTGTCAGTTCGCGGCATAGCCAAAACACTAGTTACCCGATTGAATTTTCGTCAAAAATTAAGGGTCATATGGGGAGGATTAATTGTAATATAAAGATGAACGGGTATAATTGTGGTATAATTATTACTGAAAAACTAATTATCCAATTTACCTCAAACTTTGCACGAAAATCAAGTGTTATATAACAGTGAACTGGTAAAAATTTTGTATGAATCCAAGATAGCAAAATCAAATGGCGGCATAATAAAATATTTGAAAAATCAGTCTGAGAAACTACTTACTAGATTAATTTGTGTGCAAGCATTCAGTGTGGTAAGAGGTAAACTATTAAATTTCGAATTCAAGATGGCGAAACAAATGAGGACCAAATAAAATGTTTAAAAAATCAACGTAGAAAAAACATTTTGTTCGATCGAAATTTTTTTTCATTAATCATACATGGTACGAATTCAACACGACGGAACAAAATGGCGAGGTGTCACTGTAAAAACTACTTATTCAATTTTTTTTAAATTATGCCCAAAAATCAACCGTGGCATAGGTAGAAACTTGTACAATTTTGATAGGAATCCAAAATGGTGGAACAACATGACGCCCAATAAAAATTGTGTATTACTAAATGACTATTTACCGAACTACTCACTCACCTTCTCTATCCTAATACAGGAAAAGGAAATTTAAGTATTTTCATATTTTATGTTCTGTTTGAAAAAAAGTTATGTTTTTGGTTATTGAAAAGCTGTATAATTTCCAATATTCTGTTAAAAATGTACATACATGTTATTTTAACTTTTTTTTTTCTTAAAACTTAACGATTTTTTTACTAAACGAAAACGCGTTTTTCAAGGTAAGCCGTCATATTTTGTATTTAACTGAATATCCGGTTCGTTCGCTATAGACGAGCTTTCTGTCGGTGATCCACATCGGCTTGTCACACTGCAGATATCATGTAATTTATAAGCAGCAGCAGCAGCATCGAGAATTTAAATTAATTTCGATACCTTTTTAAAATAGGGGACAGGATTACGGTTTCGCGAGCACAAATCGGGTGTAAATAACAGCTCGCCAAAATCTCTCCGAGTTTATTCAGTGTTTCGGTTCAGTGAAGTAAAGATTGCTGAAGATGCTTCGTGCAATTGACAGCGAAACGTCAAATAATCATTCAAATTTGACAAGGTATAACCCAATAAAACATGATTTCCTCTAAAGCCGGGAAAGCAGCTTCCATACTGCTACCTTTCTTACTTTCTGTTCTGCAAAAATCCTCGAGTCTATTGTGTATTAAACGATGTGTAAATTTATTCAAAAGTATGTTGATCTTTGCTAGACACACATTTTATGTAAAGTGAATATGAAGGTTATATTGTAGAAAAACAAATGGACACAGTCTTGAGCATTCTCTAATAAAAATGCCTTTTCTTTTTTACCCAAGCCTATGTACTTTTTATACACAATTAATTGTGTAGAATATAGAAGAAAAGTATATGACGCAGAATTTAATTTAAAAAAGTGTGGTAAAAGGGCATATTGTCTGTTCGTTTGTTACATTTTTCTGATCCAAGTACATATTTCTAAATATACGTGAAGATAAAATTATCTCAATGGTTTTATCAACAATTATGGTTTAATCAAGAACTCAAGATTTGGGGAGAAAGTAAAAGAAAATACAATTTTTTTTAAATGTGTTGTTTACAGTACATAGTAGTTCATAGACAGCACGATTTTACGATGTACCCACGGATATACAGGGGTTACTTTTATATTTTGATACCTAGTTACAGTTTTACTATAAATATCAATTAATTTCTAAATATTATTGAAAAGTAGAAAAAAATACATAACCTAGATTTTTTTAAATAGGCGACTGGATTTTTTTATGTCGATCACAAATGTACCAGGTTTAATACCTTCATCTTAAAAGACAACCGAGACCATTAACTAAAAGCGTTAGAGAGAGAGGGAATATTTTGTTCGAAATTTAATGTGGAATCAATAGGAATACATGGCCTCTTATGGCACTGTTTTTGTCATCTTTAAAGATAAAGATTAATCCTGGCATATTTATAATCAGCAAGAAATGTCCTATTTTAAAAAAAGGATATAGAATTTTTTCTACTTTTCAATAATTTTAACACTTGTATTCAAATTTGTTTGTAGGTATGTTCTATAGTAAAACTGTTACTTACTAGATGTCAAAATATAAAAGAAAGCCCTGTACAGGTTGTTTCATTATATTTACGTCCCTACCTAGACCCTTTATTATTTGTGATGGAAACAATGTTTTATGCAAAAGTTTAGGGAACCGCCAGAATTTAGTCTCTACAACTACGTATCGCAAATCTGTCAAAAAATATCAACTTTTTTAATAATCTTATTTAAAAAGATCTTGTTTTCCTGATATACCTGCATTTGTATCTCTATCTTGGCCAAGTAAATCGACATAACCCGTGCCATAAGAACCGATGTGTTGGAGAGAGAATATTCTCTTTTTATGTAAAATTAATTCTCTCTCCAACACATTTGTGCTTAGACACGGTTTTTGTAGATTTACTTGGTCATTTAAGATAGAGATACAAGCCCGGATATATTTATAATTAGGAAAACAAGATGTTTTAAATACCTAATAATATACAGGGTGCACCATTAAAATAATAAATTAATATTTTTTGACAGATTTGCGATACGTATTGGTTTGATTAGAGACTAAATTCTGGCGGTTCGGAAAAAGTCCTCAATAATGTTTGTATAATTTTTTTTTCCATCTCAAATAACAAAGGCTGTAGGTAGGGACGTAAATATAATCAAAGACACTGTACATTCTAGAAGTAGATGAATACATACAATATCACTCAGCGTTGCTATACAGGGTATTTCCAGAAAGATGGGCCATTGCTTAATTGAAAATGTTTTGGCATAAATGGCCATTCAAACCCAATTTATTGATTAAAATGAAGTTCTGTGCAGTAAAAACGTGAACAGAACGTTGAAAACGAAATAGCTTTTTTTATAATAGGTGCATTCGTCTCATTTATTACCTACCAGTGGCATACAAACGAGCAAGACTATGCATTTTCGACTGCAAAATATGACTACTTTTTAGATAAAAAACGTGTACTTACTAGTTAAAATTTGCTGAAGTTATCAGTTTTCTAGATATTTGCTATTTCATTATTGCATGCAATATTACTCATATTAATATAATTTGTTTAATTATGCCCTAGCTAGTTTGTTTTTTGATGAATAAATACAAGTTATAGTTTGCATTTATGCTCAAGAGAACTTCAGTCAACATATCCTAACACAAGGCAGCCCGATCTCCAATTGTTCAAAAATCTTAATTGGCGCTTGGGTGAAACTGGCTCATTCCACCAAAACGGAGAAAATTTTTGCACGCTCAAAGATTATCACTTCAGAACAAAAATACGATAGCTCAGTTCTCGTAGCAGAGAATCCCGGAATAATTTAAAGGTGAATGAGGGCAGGATTCGGTGTCCGTAAATCAGAGTTCGTATCATTTTATGCCCGCACATAATTTACTACTAACTGATTTTCCACTTAAACTAAACATTTTCGCATTTCTTTCAAGACTAGATAGATTTTACTCATGCAGTCACTTTTACTCGCCGGGGTGTAAACTTCGGAAATATGCACGCCTCTGATATTAAAAACCCTTGTATAATAACTAGATGCGAATCTTCTCTATTCGCTAAGGGATTAATTTTCGATGTTTTTCCGGTTGGCTAGAGCTAATCGTCAGTACGTTTCTTACAGTGGTTCCGCCGCAGCTTTAAGACGACTATATTAGGGTATTTGGCAAATATTAACACCTTTCCATTAGGTAGGTGTAATCTGTGACAACGGGGTGGCATTTTTAGTATGAAGATAAATGTCTGGTGTGGAATGATCGGAGGTCATGCAGCGTGTCTATTCGAATTACAGCCAAATATTAACGGAGACACATCTGAATTTTTTATAAAATGGTATAATGGACTTGGTTCCCTTTTAGGTGTCTGTAGGTTTAGGTAAGTTTAAAACATATCACGTTTTTTGGAGCGATGGAGCGGACGTGTTGACCCGCTTTCATGGCCTGCCGAAAACCCGGATTTTAATCCAATGGACTTTTATGTTTGAGACTACATAAAATTGGACTTTTATAACGATATTATCAACGAAGGCGATCACTTGTAAATGCTGCTAACTTATAAGGAAATGAAATCCTTTTTAAGGTTAGACAGTGCTTCATTAATAAATGTATTTCAAAATGCATCAAGGTCAACACAGGCCATATTGAGCATTTTTTTTTATCTAAAAGATGTCTTTTCTATTTCTAATCTTTTCTATTTAAATAAATCTTTTTTTTTAATAATCATTGATATATTTTTTTTTGAAAAATCATTTAAGTACGCTTGTAAGTTATTCCTTTTATGGTAAGTTATTCCTTTTATGTGCTATCTAAACGTTTTACAATCAAATAATTATTTTTGCACAAAGCCAAATAAAGACGTATCATGTTGTCATACGTTGTTGCATGCAATATATAAATAGCATATATCTATAAAATTGTTAACTTTAGAATATTTTGAACAGTAAATAGGCAGCGTGCCCTGTCAGCTATACAACAAAATAAATATCTTTTTTTCTCCCTTAAAACCCTTGTATACCATATTTCATGGCTATGACAAAAATTAAGAAATATATACAGTAAAACTCTGATGTAACATACTCGCTTATAATGTACCAAATACAGATCAGGAAATTATTATGCATATTGCAGGTGTTGAACGGTTTGGATAGTGAGGAATATGAAGGACCGTTAAAGGAAACACCTTCAAGGTCCGATGACGCCATTAAAGGAATAAGATATGTAAAACAATTTCTAGAAATTGGAAGCAATACAAGAACTAGAAATTGGACTGTGTTTTTCTCGGTATATTTTATCCATTTTTGATTCTTTTGTGCAATATTCATTAATATTTAATAAAAACGTCAAACATTAGCTAAATATTCATGCGTATTGTATTTTTTATTTACTTCCGTTACAACGTATTAATATTGGAGGTTGCTATGCTATAATCGAGTTTTACTGTATTTTAAATAAAATCAAAATTAAATTTTCTAACTTCGACCCAATGTATCTTTCTTAATATATACTTTCGGAATAGAACAACAACAATTAGTACAATTAATATTTTAATGCCAATTATTCACCGTTGCTTTATGTACTATTACATTTGGGCCGCCCTGTATAATATTTAATAATCCCAAATGGAAATATCGTTTTGGTGAATTGGTTGGTTGCTGTACGATTGGGCCTATTGCAAAAATAGCGTGGCGGTTAACCTCGGCCCCATGATGACTAGGGTATAATGGCAGAATAAACGTTCCGACTTACGGAATCTTCGCTCCCTTTGTGTATCTGTTATTACATCCCGGGACCCCGGTGGGGGGTGCTTTTCACGCATTCCAAATGAGTAGTGGGGTAAAAGTCTTGATTAGGATGCGATCGATATACCCGCGACTGTACCTGTCTTGTCACGGTGAGCTTGGCCGTGTGCACGTGGGACCTTCTCCGAAAATTAATTTATTTAATGCGCCGATGAATAGATAACATCTGTCGTTACTTTGACTTCTTTTTTCATTTGCTCAAGAAAGAATTCGAATGTTGTATTTGTATTTTAGATTAGGGGAGTCCGAGGTGGAGTCAGTCAACCAGGATTTTTTGCGAAAAAAGAACGTACATTGACAAAATGTTTTAAATAAAATCATAATAATAGCGTCTTCAATTAATCCGGTCAGAACACAATTTCTTTGTTTTCAAATTTCTGATAAAACTGGCCTGGTTTCGGACGTCTATGTCAAAGATACAACCTACAAAGCATAACATGAATTTTTGGAGTTCGCATAATTTTACCTGTGTTTAGTGAATTTTGATAAAAACTTGTCAAAACAAAACCGGTCCAATTAAATGATGTATTTTTTTAAATGTAAGTTTCTTTATTCTCTTCAAAATGGCACTGAACATTATTTATTAAATAAAAAATGGGTCAATAATAAGGACACCAAATTTTAGTCTTCGTATGTAATAGAATGGCTAAAAATTTAAAGGTCTGTAGTTTTCGAGCAAACTGGCCCAATTAGTTATTTTATTTTTTTATGCAGTTTTTTTATTCCCTTCAAAATGGTACCAAAATTATTTATTAAATAACAAATTCTATTTAGTTTCTTAATTAAAAAAGAATAAAAAACTTTTTTAATTTAAATATTTATTGGTATAATTGCACAATGTAGAAAAAGAAGCGATTAAACTTTAATTAATATAAAATAAAATAAAAATAATTACAAAAACTTCTTTTTAAACAAAAAAAATTGTAATTAACTTTATTTTATTTTAAAGTAAAATAAGTTTCATCTTACATTTAAACAACTAATTATAATCATTTTTATTCAAACAATATTTCAAAATGAAGTGAAATGTATTTTATTTAAAAATCAGCTTTTTTAAATATTGGTTTTCCTTTTGAGTAAAGTTTTTTTCTCGATATTTGATTATAAAAAATAAATATTTAAACAAAAAAGATACAAATGTTGTTTTTACGTTCGTCGTAAGAGGAGAGTTTTCTAATCGTAAAAAATCACTCTCCGTGATTTTAATTTTTCAGGGTCCCTAGATGCCGAAAAATTTGTTTTCTCAATTCCGTCGGTCTGTCTATTGGCGGCATAGCGCAAAAACTACTTATCCGATTTACTTTCAATTTTGGCCAAAAATTAAGGATCACATGGGGATGATAGTAACGTTTGCTAAAAAATGCTTATCAAATTTACGTCAAATTGCAGAAAAATCAAGTGTGGCATAGGGATAAACTGGTAAGATTTTGGAGAGGAGTCATTAGGGTAAAGCAAAATGGCGGCCTAATTAAATATTTAAAATACCAGTATGAAGAAACTTTTTATCCAACTAACTTGAAATGTTGAACAAATTAAGTGTGAAACAGGGATGAACTAGTTAAATTTTGTTCATTTTATATGGCAAAAAAAAACGACGGCCCATATTAAATGTTTAAAAGATCAGTAAAGCGCTATTCTAGAATAAAGACCCTTTAATGGAAGAAAATAATAAATGTCCTAACAAAAAATATAAATTAATAAAAATATGAAAATAAAAAATAAGAAATTAAAATAAAATTTAAAAAATTTTATATAATGGTACGAAGTATCGATGTAGTGGTTTCATATAAGTGAGTGAATACATGGTTTTAGGTACGTATGTAGGTAAGATCTGTCCAAAAACAGTTCTGGAGATGTGCAAGTTATATTTGTTTCAAACTGAGTGATATATATATATATATATATATATATATATATATATATATATACACACAATATAAGTAATATATTTTATATATATATATATATATATATATATATATATATATATATATATATATAAATTCTCGTGTCACGGTGTTTGTTACCAAACTCCGCCGAAACGGCTAAACCGATTTTCATAAAATTTTCTGTGCTTATTGGGTAGGTCTGAGAATCGGCCAACATCTATTTTTCACACCCCTAAAAATTAAGGGTGGTTCACCCCAAAATTTTTTTTTAATTTTTGGACAAAATTGTTTGTTTTTATTTTTTCACGATTCAGCATTAAAAAATACATACAACCCTAAATTTTCACCCTTCTACCATCAACCCCTATTTTTTAATAGCTATTTTTGTATTATTCACGTTATTTACAATTTTTTCGAGTCCCGTTGTAAACTACTTTTTTTTTTATTTTCTACCACATTTTTTTTATATTTCCTTAAAAATCGGGTATTACATATTTAGTTTCAGGTTTTTTTTTAAAGAAAATTATTTTTGTTCTTTTATGTTATTAAAAATATTTATTGATTTAGCTGGCGATCCCGCATAAATAAATCATTTTGAATTGAATTTCCCGTACAGCAACGCAACCGCAACCCCACATACACGGGTTATACGCGCCTGCGCAAGTATCAAATCAACTCTACGGAGTACTCAGACAGGATGAAACCTGTATTGTTTTGTTTTTAATATAGTTTTTTTGTTTTAATTGTGTCTCGACTGATACGCCTCTCAAGTTAATTTACTTCAGTTCAGTTAATAATTAATAATAGACATTTATTTTGTGCCAACAACGCCCTTACTTTAAAGGTATGTAATTTATTATACTTTAACATTTTGTGGAAATAAAGTGATGGACAGTTGTTTTGCTAAATAAAATTTATCCAAATTATCTGTTTTAAACGTTAACTTTTGAAGGAGTTGAGTTACCAAATTGAAAAAGAGGGTTGAAATAAATATATTCTAACAGCGAAAAAAATGAGTAATATATTTTATGAGAGTGTTAATTTCAATTTTAGGACTCACTTTGCAATTGAACAAAAAATTCAAGACATTTAATAAATTTATTTTATGAAGGGGTTTTATGGTGTTGAAGTAGCTATTCCATGGACAGCGGTTTTTAGGGTTCCGTACCCAAAGGGTAAAAACGGGAACCCTATTACTAAGAGTCTGCTGTCCGTCCGTCCGTCTGTCACCAGGCTATATCTCATGAACCGTAATAGACGGACTGACCAAAAATATTGTACACTCCATTGCGCTGAGAGAATAATCTTTGTTTATTTTTTAAATGCCATAATAATTAGTAGTAGTGTCAAGCTATCAAAATCTGTAATTTAATATATTTGGTATTTTAATAAAGATTACTATATTAACTTAAATAAAGTATGCTTCAATTGTCTACAACGCTTCATTACTCTTTCAAATTCCCACACACTTATAGTGTCAGATACTTTTAAAAACATTTCCTATTGTGTATGGCAAAACAACGTTTGCCGGGTCAGCTAGTATATATATATATACACACACAATATAAGTAAAAATCCTCATTTGAGCATGCGCAATATAATTATTTAAGAGAACGTTGAGTTTCGGCTTGACAAACACAAAATAAAAATGTAGCGTAAACAGCAGAAAATATATACATGAATATGAAGAAAAATAAGTTTATAAAAATCAGCAAATGTGCTTTTACCCGGAACATCCCTCGTAAAGCCCGCTACTCACTATTCGTTCAATCGTCCGCATACTGTAGAGGGTCCGGTTCATTCATTCGTTTCGTTTCATGGCGATTCCGGCTTTTGGGCGGATAACCAAGTAGGGTTTGACTTCGGCGAACCATTCGTCGGATTCAAATCTTGTTTTTTTGTTTATATTCAAACATTGAAACGCATGAAATCCATGGAAACGTACTAAATAAAAATTGATGAATAGCGAATCAACGAATCGAACCGACGAACCGAAACGAATAGTGAGTAGCAGGCGAATTTGAGCACACAGAGATAAAACAGTTTATATTATACACATTTTTGGCAATAATTTTATAGATACAGTAGCCTCGCGCTAGTGTGAACACTCATATGCATGACCTAGTAGTATGAACAGTCAGAATGAACTCATTACATACACAGCAGTATGAACAATAACTAATCTCGATAGTATGAATAATTTATTTATGCCCATATTTGTTGCTCTGTGTCTACTTGTAAGCAATCTTTCTTCTCATTGGTCCGATTCTGCAGTTGTGGGATACTAAAGTGGGAATCACCGAGGCGGTGTCAATAGCACGTACAGGCTGTTAATTTTTAGTTCGTTATTTGTTACGGTTCGTGTGTTTTGTGAAAATGTCAAAAACAAAAGGTTTTTAACTCTTTATGAGAAGTCAAAAATTCTAGTAGGTTACCAGCAAGGTATGAAGATAACAAATTTATCTAAGAATTACGGAATTGCCAAATCCACCGTTTGCTTGATTATTAAAAAAAAAGATAAAATAATTATAGTTTTGAACCAAAAATCAAGTAAGAACAAAGAATGCACTTTAAAAGAAACCGAGTATCCAAAGCGATAATGTTAGGCTGATTAAAGTGGAGTACTTGCAACTGTTTAAACCAAAAAAAATTAACACACTACCACCGACGAGACCGGATCGTATTGGAAACTGTTGCCTGATAAAACGAATATTTCGAATTCTGAAAAACTGCACCAGGTCTCAAGCAGTCCAAGCAAAAACTTACTTTTCTGGGCTATACAAACGCATTATGATCATATAAGCTGACGCCACTAATAATTGGGAAAGTAAAATCTCCTTGATGTTTCAAAAAATTTTATAATCCCCACATTTACAGAAACAGCAAGAACGCTTGGATGACCCAGGAAATTTTTAAGGTTTGGTTCTTCAAAAATTTTGTTCCATAGGTTAGTTTGTAGATGGATTTTTTTTTAATTTCACTTATCAAAGTTTTTTGTACGTTAAAACGTGTTTCAAAGTTCAAAAGCTTCCTGTAAAAGTGGTGCTTTTATTAGACAGAAGATGAGGCCATATTTGCCATGTTTATGCCACCAAATGTAACGCCCTTATTCAACCTTTGGACCAAAATGTTTTAAGGTTAACCAAATTGAATTATAGAAAACGTTTGCTAGAATACGTGGTGGCCACAGGAGAAAAACCTATCTAAGAAGGATGCAATTATTTATTTAAACCAAGCGTGGCAACAATTAGATCCCTCAATTATTGAAATATGCTGGAATAACATTTTTAAGGAAAAGATGTTGATGATGATGACCTTCCCCTACCCACACTTCGAGAGCAACTGATCAGCCAAAAATAAAAACCCATTGTCCAGAAAACCATTGACTTACTGCAAGTTGGACCGATTAGCACAAGAATGAGTTAGTAAAATTAATTAAACAGGTTTTATAATTTCTAGGGTGAATATAACGGCAAAGACATTGAAAACGTTAAAGACGATGAATCTGAGATAGAAATTGAGGAACCCAAATTATTTTTTGTTACGGAGGTACATTTTTTTCTTAAAGTTTAAGAGAAGCAGAGAGGCATTACTTTCTCCAAATACACCATTTTGTATTTTTAAGTATACCTTCGACGGTGTGAGCATTCTCGATAAAATGAATACGCCCGTTTTTTTGTGTTAATACTAGCGCGAGTCTACTGTATTGTATAAATTGCAATAATACGACAGTTTTATAAAATAAGTTCTGGGTACTTGTATACAAAAATACGTAAAGCTCTTAACAGATTTTTCCTCGTAATGAAATTTTCTCTACGTATATACATTTATTATCAAATAACTAAATAGCTATATGTCTGTTGAGGAATTTGTTACGAGGAAAGTTCTAGGTAGTCAATTTACTGATTTTTTTATTTAGAAAATTGATAAATCCCATTCAACATTCAACTAGGCTGGTTTGCACAGAAACTACAGACAATTTAGTTATGAAAATAATATGCGGTTTTTGGCCTTTTTATGTGATATAAAGAGAAAACAACAGAATCCGTCAAACTTATGATTTTGTTAAAAAAAAAAATGTCAGAAATGCGAGAAAAGTAAAACAAATATTGGTTTACGGTCATCGAGTAATGCAAAAATTAAGAATTCCGTTCATCTGTAATATCAACATGATTTTACAAAATAATCCGCTTTTTCTTACGAAAAAATCGGGTAAATCGACTCTTACGATTCCTGATTAGATATATACATAATAAACCTGAAGTAATAGATATACAAATACATAATGCCAAACTATAAAGTCAGTTGCTATTAATAAAAATATATTCACCTGGGCATTAATATCTAAAAAGGAATATGCTCTTCCAATCTGAGAGGTCTGCTAGTCTAGAGCTATAACAATGGACCTACATGAGTCCCCGCGCGTAATTTTGAATTCCATGTTAGTTCAATTGATATTTTAAATAATTACCTGTAATAATACAAAAAAATATTGCAAATTATATAAATGTCGAGGTCTCGACGTTAAAACCTTCAATTTTATAATCGATTACAATGTTTACATCAAATTCAAATCAGCATGTCCTCGATTCCGGTAAAAAATTAAAATTCATTACAACAATTTTGAATATTAGAACGATGTCTTAGGAGTCAAGGTTCCATTAAGATTAAGGCGTTTTCCAAAGATGTCTCTCCAGCTAAAACAGCGCGAATAGTGACGTAATTTTATTGTGCAGTGTGAGTGACCGTTGCCTCATACAGTGTTTAGCTGTCGGTGTAATTTAATAAATCCTAATTATTGTTTATGTAATATTTAATGTTTAGTTTGCTGTGGTGCTACTATTACTATTTTAATTCAGGACCGTACTAGTATTTTTTTCATCAAATGATAAATAACAATGGGATTTTTACAGGATGATCTCTAACCATAAAGGCAGCGCAGTGTGTAAAAAACGACGACCTTGAACGCTGATTGTGGGAAAAATAAGCAAAACCTTCCATTGAAAAAATTTGACCTTGACCATTTTTTAAACTCAATCTGTTTCACAGAGGTGGATTGATTAACCCCCCACTTTTTTTTTTGTTTTTTAGTTACATCCGAGCGGTGGCTCACTCACACTAAAATTTTGTACAAGGATTTAAAACCCCTGATGTATTTATAAGATTTTTTCTGAATTTGTGTGGATGTGGCAATGTCTCACGGGTCGCGGGGATTAGATTGGGTATAAGAATATTTAAAACAAATCGGTAAATTTCCGTTACCCGGAACTTCCCTCGTTACGGATTTTTCCTTTTATTAGGAATGAAGTGTGACACAATTTACTTCACTACACAGTCATTTATAACACATACATACTAACTTTTCAAATATTTTTATTAGGCGCTATTCTATCTTCCATCATATTGGATTCCTACCAATATTTCACCAGTTTCTACTTATACCACACTTTATTTTTGGGCATAATTCAATATTCATTCAATAAGTAGTTTTTACATTACACTCACCGCCTACGTTATGTAGAATTCGTACCAGTTTATCCCTACAGCACGTTTAATTGATATGTAAACTTTAAAATAAATTGAATAAATTTTTTTTTTTATTTTATTTGGCCATCATTTTGTTTTGCCATCTTGGAATCGTACCACAGCTTTACCAGTTTGTCTCTATATCACACTTAATGTTTGCAGTTGCAGTCAGTAGTTTATTCAACCTGATGTTTTATATATTTTATTAGGCCGCCATTTTGTTTTCCTATATTGGATTTATACCAAAACGTTACCAGTTCATTCCTGTGTAACACTTGAATTGTGTACAAAATACGAGGTAAATTGGATAATTAGTTTTTGTAGGCATTAGGTGGCGATCTGGTTCCGGCATATTGGATTTTTACCAGGTTGTCCCCATATGAACCTTAATTTTTGAGTAAAAGTTGAACTGAATCTGGTAAGTAGTTTGAGATCTAGGGACGCTAGAATGTGAATATTTATAAAACCTGAGAGAGTGATTTTTTTCAGGATTAGAACAATTTTATTTGGTCGCTATTTTGTTCTGCCGGCCCCGTCTTGAATTAGTACCACAATTTTATTAGTTCATCTCTTATACCACAATTATTTATGATACACAATTTGAAATCAATCCATTAAGACGTTTTCAGGCTGAATTTTTAAATATTTTAAGCCGTCGTTTTGTTCCACCATCTTGGATTCGTTCCAAAAATTTACCAGTTAATTTCTACATAATACTTGATTTTTGTACAAAATTTGAGAAAAATCGGATACGCAGTTTTTTAGTAATAATTTTTCCAATATTTTACTAGGCTGCCATTTTGTTCGCCATATTGGATTTTTACAAACATGGTAACAAGCCATTATTATATTAGCTATGCCGCGAACAGACAGACCGATGGAATTGAGAAAACATGTTTTTCGGCATCTAGAGACTTTGAAACGTAAAGATCTGTAAAAATCTCGGGAGGGTGATTTTTTCACGATTACAATTCATTCCCTTTTCATTTTTTTAATGTTCAGTCAATCCTATACTAAAAAAGTGTTTCCTCTTGTTAACTCAATCATAGGAAAATACTGTATATTATTGCTGTAAACAACTATCAGTTTCTATTTAGTGTGGCGAGGTTAGGTTTGGATAGTTTTACATCTATTTAACTCGTTTATTGTAACCCCCATTGTAACTCTTGAAAAAGGCTTACAAAGACGAAACGTGATGAGATTAAAAAATATAATAAATTGGAACATTGCAAAAGTTCTTCTTAACTTTTCATATATTTTCCTAAAATGATTAATAAGCCACTAAGAGCAGATTCAGTCGAGTGGAATAGTTTATTTAAAATATTTTAAACCAATGAACTAAAATCTGCAAAAATAGAATAGAACAAATAAATTTGTAAATCCATAAAATACTTTAAATTGACTTGGCAAGGCACATGGTCGCCCGCAACCCATTTCCAGGGGGGGATATTGTTCAAAACAAAGCAGGGCCGGAAAATAACTGAATGAAAAAAAGTAATCTAAAACCCACTACTTGTATATAAACGTAACACTTCGAAAGCATGACCGGGAAGAAGTTACCTTTTGTCCAGGCAGGGCCCCCCCACTCCCCCCCTATTTTTTGCCATAATACATACCTAATATACACTATTTGCATTTTTCAGAGGGAGGGGGGGGGGCAAGCGCAAGCTTGCTTATTATTTAATTTTTTATTTCAAAATTGAGCTTCTAGTTGCCATTGTTTTCTTTTTAAGGGGTATAGTCAGGAGACGCTAAAATTATAAAAATATCGATATTTTAAAACCGTTTTCGCCCGCGTACACAAAACGGTTATATATTTTCCAACTTTTGCGGTTCAAGCACATTTGTGCAATTTTATCTACAGAATTTTCAGATTTTTGGGATTTAAAGACTTATTTTTGAGGATTTTTGGGATTTAAAGACATATCTATTGGATTTTTTCGTGGATTTGGACAGATTTTTGTGTATTTTTAGGATTTTTATCGCCGATTATTGTAGATTTATATGGATCTGAAAGATATTTATATGGATTTAAAAGATTTTTCTCAAGGATTTTTCGGGATTTTAACTAGAGCATACAGGGATTTATGAACGTGAGCTACCTCTCGGTTACATCGAATTGTTTTTTTCATTTCGAAAGTGTTGAATAAAGATTGATGAATAGTGAAATATTCGTCCATTCGTTGATTCTCTCATACGTTCATTCATATGGACGAATCGAATCAACGAATTGAACCGAATAGTAAGTAGCGGGCTTTACATGGTGGAGCCGATAGGAATATAATATTATTGCATGTTATGGCAGGACATTTCTCAAATTTCTCGGGTGTCTTTGAAGCTAGTCACATCAGATATATATTGATACAGCGTATCCCATTAAAAAAATGGTGATGTAAAATTGTCAAAAAAAGCCTTTTGTTGTTTTGAATTATGAAAAAACGTGTTAAGCAACCCTACAATTGGTTTTTTACTTCATATGACTAACTTTAAAACTAAAGGAGATATGGCAGGTTAAAATGTTATCAAGATAATTTGTTCGCACTGTACATTATTTGATATACGCACCTCTTTTAGAATGAACGGAAACGTTTCTAATTTTTAAAAAAATCGTTTTTTACACTAATTTCTATTTTATTTAAAACATATATTATTTGAAATGTAACTAAAATTTCAATTTTTGGAAAACTAATATAAATATGTTTACATAGAACATATACTTTCAGGCCTTTAGTCAATTAATAAATCATGGTTCTACGCATTACACCAAGTGAAAAAGAAATCGCTTAGGTTTTGTTCTGGATTTTATTATGCATCTTCAGCAGGAGTTTTATCATAATAATGATCCTCGTCTCGAGGGTATGCCTTCGATTGCACGATTCGTGGGGCGAAACGGCGATATGTGATTTCATGTTAACACGGTCTAATGATTTTTTAATAAAATATGTTTGTAGGCGCATTAAAGTTTAATTAGAGGTATAAATTAAAAGTATAGTGAAGTATTTAACAAGTTTCGAAAGGATAATTCGAAATTGGTGTGTAGAATGTAGGGACGTTTAACGGCGTTGTAGAAAACGTATTGTTGGCCATTCAAAACAGCCTTTGAAAGTATGCCTCTCCAATACAACCACGTATTTTCAGAGCAACAGCGCTGACATTTATTTAACGTCGAAGAGCAGCAATTTATTTTATGGTTCCAGCGGAAGCAATTCATTTAATGTTCTTGCTCAACGCACAATATGACTATCGTAGGTTAAATACAAAATTGGAATTCATCCCATAAGTAGATAAATACATTTTGTTCGGGGGGAAATTTCACCATTATATTATGTTGAGAAAATATCGATTCAGTGAGAAAATATCGATTCAGTGACCAATGTGTGTGTAGAAAATGTTAAAGCTTTAAGTGGATTTAGTTCAAAATTGATTTCAAAGTGTGATCCAGATCAATATCCTAATTTTTTTATATTATCATAAGACCAATATACGTGTACTAAATTTAAAAACATAGTAATGAAATAATGCACAGTTGTATTTCACATACATGTTTTTATGTAATTAATAAGTACTTAACTAATACTAATACATACCTACCAATAGTCATGGTTTAAAAAATAAACAAAATTTTCATATAGCCTTATTGGCATGTTACATACGTCTTAATAAAAGTAAACAAAATTATTAAATTATAATTAAAATTTTAAACAAAAACATGTGATAAAAATGCGCGCGTTCAATGAGAAGGTTGTCACTTTTTTTATGTTTGCAATGTAATTTGATACAGCCATTCGCACACAATTATCCAAATGTTCATCTGTAAGGCGATTGCGATATTTGTTCTTAATATACTTCATATTAGAGAAAGAAGATTCGCACAAATAGGTTGATGTAAATAACGCTTTCTTTAAGGCAACACGACATAGAACTAAATATTTGTCTTTACTTAGTATAGGCCAGATACATTTTCTACTTGAAACTAACGATTTCAATGCTAAATCACTTTGAAATGCAATCACTTCCATTTCAGTTGCAGCGATGTCTTCTGCATAACACAAGTTGCAAACTGTTTGATATCAATTTCCATGAAGGGTGAAAGAACAAATTGAGCCACCAATGCCATTTTGTTGAAATCCTTAAACAGATTTGCAAATTGAGTTCATTAATCTTGTTTGTAATGTCCACAAGAAACCCAAAATCTTTAAACTAAATTTAATTTTCTAGTTCCTGAATCGGTTCGCCGCGATGTTTGAAAAATTGAACAATGACAGATAGGGAGTCATTAAAACGTGTTAATACTCGTCCTCTACTTAGCCATCGCATGAATTTCATCGGCTAAGATTTCGAATAATCTTCTTTGCAATGCGTGAGCTCTAATCTTGTTTATAATTTTTACTACCAATTTCATGACGTTGTTTAGTTTTAAAAAATTTCAACATAATGTTTGCTGATGAATAATGCATTGCTAACACAGAAATTGTGGAAAGCGTTCATCTTTACGACAAAATGCTACCAGACCCTTATCACAACTCACCATAGCCCCGTCAGTTGTCAAGCCTACCAATTTTGAAATTGGAATTTTCTCAGAAGATATACAATTGTTTTAATGCGAAAACAATTCCTGTCCAGTGATATATCCTTTCAGTGAAATAAACTTCAAAATATCTCTTTCTTTATTCATAAAATCACTAAAAACCATCCTGACGAACACAGCAATCTGGGAGATGTCAACCACATCTGTTGATTCATCCAGTTGAAGAGAGAAATAAACACAGTTATCTAAGTCAGTTTTTAACTGAAAAAATATCCTTGCTCATTACTTCCACTCGTCTCTTCACTGTATTAGCAGAATTGTATAGATTTTATTTGCTGAAACTATCTCGTCTTTATTTTTTAAGTTTCAAAATAGGGAATCTGCTTCTAAAAACGCCTGTTTTTCTAAAAACCCCTGTTTTTTCATTTTCCCGTCTTCATACGGTTTCTTTTTTGTGCAATTATTTGGGACACATGGTATGATGCTTCCGTTGCAGACTTATTTTTGTCAACTGCTTTTAAAAATATTGACTGTTGCCCAATTAACTGGTTCTTTAATTGTTTCAATTTTTCTTTTCTGCTGGCAGCATGTAATGGGAAATATTTTTCAAAATCCGGATGTACACTTTTATTATGCCTCTCAAATTCATTCCGAATGAAAATTTTATGTGTTTACTTTCTTATTACTACTCGCCATAATCTTTTTTATGGCTCACTTGTGTACTAACACGTCTAATGCCTTTCAGTTTTAAACTGAACGCGTTGTATCCCCGACATGTGCATTTATGGCGTTCAAAGCAATCTAGATCGTTTTCGTGTTCTCAAACATTCACGCGATGCTGGCGCTCTGGTCAATTCTGGCCGCTGATTGTTTTCAAATTATGATTTTTTTTTCAAAATTTATGGACGGTTCTATGATTTTTACAAGATATGTTGTGAGCTACCAGAAATGTCTTCGCGAGCTACCGGCAACTCTCGATCGATGGGTTGGCGACGACTGCTCTAGAACCTTTGCACAAAATTTAAAGTAGGTTAAGTGAAAATGGTTCAGAATGGAAACATTGATCAAAGTTGCGGTCAAGGTCCCAAAATACATGATCCATCAAACCTTTATATGTGTACTAAACTTCACAGGAGTAGGTTAAGTGAAAGTGGTTGAAATTGATTTGAAAAGTTTTCAAGCTTAAGGCAAGGTCATCAAATTTCTGTACTGCCATCGGACCTACATATGTGCACAAAATTTCAAGGCAATAGGTCAGGCGCGAGTGGTCCAAAAATAACTTGCAAGATTGCAAAACTTTTTATATTTATATTAAATTGACTTAAAAAAATTAGCAAGTTCACGTTTAAGGTTGTAATGGAATTATTGAAATGCCACCGAACCTATATATGTGTCGAAAATTTCAAATCAATAGGTCAAGTGGCAGGGTTTCAGAATTAGATTACAAATTTGACCCGGATATATAGATAATCAGATAACCAGACAAACAGAAAAGTGAAATTACTTATAAGCTTGTACACACAAAAAAGACTTTTAAAAATTAGAAACATTTCGGTTCATACTAAATATCGAATAATGAATGTACCTATTAATAAGTAACGCGTGATCTTATATTAACCGATACATTTGGTAGGCCAAAATGTACAGATTTATCTTAACTCGATGGTTCAAAAATGCCTCTAAAATATCTACCCTTTTTGGTGTGGCCCGCGCCACCCACCGAGGTATCACGTAGTCGAACATTTTTACTTTATTATGCTTCGTAAGGACACCTAGAAAAACATAAAAATCATCAATCCAGACATTTTCAAATATCTCCTCAAATTTTCTTAGGGGCAGTCCAAAGAGTAGAATAAATTTCGCGTATGCTGTTCAAATGTTCTAATTTCTAACATATATTTTGTTTACCAAATGAACGTAATTATAATAAAAATAATAAATAGATAGATAACTGGTGTCAAATATGACATCCGAGTAGACGCTTTCTTCGGAATACTGTGAATTCAGATATAGTTTTATTTTTATGTTTTACATTAAACAGGATAGAGGGTACCTATATAAAGTGCAGGCGCTTATTTTTGTATGTTTTTTTCCTATATTAATATACTAGTTCTAAGCAATCAGATTTTTGTTTTTTTTTAATTATTCATTCTTATTAATGTTTTGTTTCATTGCTCCATTTTCCATTCCGTTTTGACGGAAAATGTCCAAAACTAGGCAAAAATTTGACATGGTTGTAAAATGTTTTGCTTTTATTTATTTTATAACAAATTTCTAGATTGCAGAACTCCTTAATACAATAAATAATTTTGGATATAATGCCGTTGAAAATGTTGAAAAATTTCTCGAAAAGAACAGACTTGCAACGAAAAAAATACGGCTTGCTTTTATCATGGCTTAACTCCAAAATTGTATCAGTTTATCCTTACATCACACTTAATTCTTCTGCAAAATTTGAGCTCAATTGAATAAGTTAGTTTTTTAATTATGATTTTTTTATCATTTTTCATCCCCATTCGACGCTTGATTTTTAAGTCAAATTTCAACTAAACGGATTAAGACTGGCGGAAAAGAATCTGTAAATACTAAATATTTCGGAGGGTAATTTTTCACGTTTACTGCGAAATTGTAAGTTAATTAAATATTTTATTAAAGTCCGCACTCGATGGAGCCCCTCTATCCTGACCACTTGCCCAGTTTTTTAATTATGATTTTTTTATCATTTTTCATCCCCTGGCGAAGCTTCTTCGTTCCTTGTACATTTCGAGGGCCATTCAAGCAACCAAAAGAAAACTTTATTTATTTGGTAGATATCTACCAGGTCTTCATGGTATTCCCATACATAATAATGGTTGTCTACTTATTTGATCCGTATTGCACTATTAGTAGATATTTTACTGTGTCTTAGTGCGACCCTGTGCTGCCATTATCGTAGATCGTTAGTCGCTCGTAAAATACACTGTAACCTTACAAAAACTTAATTTATAGTCACTGGAATATAATAATATGTAGGGCGGCCATTATTATACCGGAAGTAAATGCAATTGTTTAGGTAATTATTGAGCTGGCCGTATATACGTGTAGGATTGGCTGTTCGTCTAGTGTATAATAATAACCGATAGAATATTGCCGTTCAGTCATACTATCTATTATTTCCAAGAAATGACGCGCATTGATGAACTATTGTACAGGGAGAGAGCAAAAAAGATTGTCTTAAATATGGGAGTTTGTTCTCGGCTGGGATCTGTTGTATATATTTGCATGAATATGAAGCAATGCTTTAAGGTAAAAAAAAAAAACGGCACTGTGCCGGACTCGTGTAAATGCTTTTATAGACACTGATCTTTTTTTTTTCACAGACAACGATATATTATTACGGAACTGGACGGGTACGACACTGATATCTATAAATAGACCCTTATAAGAACCATAGGTTAGCCGCGCTTCGTAATATTAACTCTTAAGTTAAAGTGGTAGATATGTCGGGGGTAAAAGTTTTTTATATCATGAAACCAACGCATGTTTGCCTGTAGCTGGTCAACCCTGCAACCCGCTGAAAATGTATTCTAGCATTGATTGTATTGTGATTATGTATAAATAAAAAAGGACAAGGAAACAGTATATAACCACACTGGTATTTCCTAACACTGGAACCTGTGGTGGAAGATAGATCAAAATACCAGAGTTCTAGCCACACTACACCACAACTTGTTACGTTCTGGACGCGCGTTTCGCTAACCAAGTTAGCATCATCAGCTGATGATATAAACTAAAGTAACCTATCCTAACCGAAACTATTTATAGGTAAATGTGGTCACACTTGGTTGCACACGACTCCACCGTTGTCAAGTAAGCAATAGAGGGGACTATAGGGAATAGGCCCTCTGTCTTTATTTAGTGCTTTCTTACCACATTTAATTATTTCTATACTCTCAAATGCATCCAATAATCTATTATTAGATACATTTTTAATTAACTTAAGACTGTCTATTCCTATTTGGTGATTGTGGAGATTTTTTAAACTGTTCTCCGTTTTGTAGGCTAGTCTAAAACCTACGTTTTTAAATACTTTTTCTAGACCTCTCGTATATCTGGGATCATATGGGGTTACTATGAACTTATTGGGAGCCTCAGGTGCTTCAAGAGTAGTGGCATCTTTTAACATTTTCTTATGCTTATGTCTATTTACTAATTTATGTACAAAATTATCATTATATCCATTACGTTTAGCTATATTTTTAATCCGATTCATTTCATTGTTAAAACGTTCTTTACTTAGTGGAAAATTGACTATCCTGTGTGTTAAGAAATGAAATGCTGCTATTTTGTGTTGACCTCAATTAAATGAGTCGGATGTTATATACCTAGTATCAGTATTATTGATATATAGATTTATGGATGCATTTGAGAGTATAGAAATAGTAAAATATGGTAAGAAAGCTCTAAATAAAGACAGCGGGCCTATTCCCTATAGTCCCCTCTATTGCTTACTTGACAACGGTGCAGTCGGGTGCAAGCAAGTGTGACCACATTTAACTATAAATAGTCTCAGTTAGGATAAGTTACTTTAGTTTATATCATCTGCTGACGATGCTAACTTGGTTAGCGAAACCCGCGTCCAGAACATAACAAGTTGTGGTGTAGTGTGGTTAGAACTCTTGTATTTTGATCTACACTGATATTGATCATTTCTAATTCGAGAACTGATACATATTAGAGTTTTCTAAGATCAGATTTAAAGTTTCCAGCTAGATATTTAATTTTAAGGATATTCCCATTAATAACCTAACGGAGTTCATATATGTATTTGGTTTGATCATTATTTACTGAGAATAAATACTGATTTATATAGAAGAAAGTTGCCAGAGCAATTGTACTGAAATTCTATAATACATACAAGGATAGTAGAAATTCCCATAACGGTCGATTATTTTAAAAGATACAATATACAAGATATAACTTCTGTATCTTTTGAAATAATCGACCGCTCTGGTAATTTCGCCTAACGCCATATAAGTGTCGATAGGTATACAAAGCGATATTTATCGGGCTGTTTTTTGCCACTCGGGGAGATTTTTTTTATTAAAATATAATCATTAGTAGGTACTCCCGACGCCCTGCATAGTCTCTGGTTATATTGACTTTTCATGCGTTTCTTATCGCCGAAATATTTTTTTAGTGGATAAAAATAACACTGTTGACCGGTTGCACAAAGCTCAATTAAAGTTTAAAATGTTTAATGGAATGTTAAATTTAACAGCGGGTTCCTAGATTTCTGTAAACAGCTTGTCAAATCCGAAAGCTCGGTTAAATATTCTAAACAGCAATTAAGTTTTGTGCAACCGGAGGTGTAACTAATTGGTCGGTGAGGAAATCGCGAAGAAAGCTAGTAAAAAAATTACTACTAATGAATTACTGCATACTACTAGTTTTTCCATACTCCGTCACTGCGCTTTATGTTATTATTGTCCCAACTGTTGACACGTAACGCCTTCTATATTTTATTTAATATCTTTAAAGCTGATATATTTCCTGTACCCAAAAATGGTTTATTACTGTTGAAAATGTGCATTACATTTTTTTAACAGTGTAAGTAATGCTTTAATAATTAGCCTAAGTATATTTACGTTGTTACGGTTAAATCAAGGTCTAAACCTAAATTGACAGTACTTATATCAGGGAAAAGTAACTAACTCTTCTAAGGAAAATAATAATGATAAAAGATTTTTATTTCAAATAACAATATATGTATACATCGCCATATTCAGCTATATGATATTCAGCGTGATAGAGTTCCAGTACTCTGTTCTATCTAATCTAACCCAAATAATGTCTGAAGAGCTTGACATTTTTTCGTCGATTTTCGTTTTATACATCTTGTTATGTTTTAATATTTTTATTACTCGCCGAATGCCACCACTGTTATGATTTAATAATTTTAGTATTTTGTATTAGCACTGGTAGTAAATGTAAACACTTCAACTTGTTTCAAATCTCTCTATTATCTTCTGTACAAGAGGGACACTTCTTACTTCTAACAAATCTTTACTCTTACTGTGTCTACTGACTTAATTCTACTGACAATATAGTACTGACATAATGACTGACCTGCTCTATACTGACTACCTAGAACTTATTTTTATATGAATTCCCTAATTTGAGATGCAGTGGCGTATCTGTAAAATTGATTAAAAAAGGTGTCTATAAAAGTAATTTGGGGAGTATTTGCTACGCCACTGCTTACTGTACTACAATGGTTTCTTTTAATGTTTTTATAGCTGAACCTTCCCAAGCTTTATCGACATAGTGTAAATGAGTTTATGATAGGTTTTTTCGGGTATAATAATATTTGGGGCGGAAGAACGTGCATAAAATAGAATTTGAAGTAGAATTTAAAATACATATTGTTTACTTAGAATTTCCCTTGCAATAAACGACCATTAAAGCAGCTTTTGTCGGAAGGTTCCGCCGAAATATAATGTATGTCTAAATATTGCATTTACGTGTCAAACTATCTCTAGACTAATGAATATATAATACTTAAGACTATTCACAAATAAAATGACTATTAAATAACGGGGTCACAACACCTCCCCCCTAAATGAGAGATTTTATAATAATGAAATTGTTAGAAAATTTCGTTCCCGAGTTAAAATATAAATTATGATACAAAATATACATCCTTGTAATTGATACTAATATTTAACAAAAGTATTATGGTCGAAATGATTTTACAAAATTTGCTATGAACTATGTTCTTATTCTATATTATACTAACCTATATAATATTGAAAACTGTTTTTTTTTATAATAATTAGGCATTCTAAATCTACTTAGATTCTACTAAAGAAATTTATTACTTATAATAAAACATAATATTATTACTTATCTAATTGATCGTCTTGAGGACGTGTGACCAATAGCTCTGCGAGGCGTGTATGATATACCTGGTTGATCGTCCTCAGGGTGATCATCATTATTAATTCTATTAGAAGTTTCACTAGTACACTGAGCTATATATCTATTACTTCTCGGGGATGGTTCAATGGTTTGTTTTACCCTTACGCAAATATTTGGTATTATTCCACAACAGGAAGTTTTTCTTATACATTTTGAATATATTTTGTAAACAATAAATAATAATACAACAACAGATACAATGTAAGCTAAAACAGAACCCAGAAATATTATATGTTGACAAAAAATTATTTTTTTCAAGATTTTCTGTTAGCTTTTCTATGTCGTCTAGTTTATGGCTAGCGATGTTTCAGGATGCAGTTCAGGAATGTGCTTTGAAAGAGTCTTATAATTTTCGTTTATTAAAATTTCTGTCAGGTTAATGTTATTATTTTTTATTTTTTCACAACAGTCCTCAGTAATTTCTAATGGCGGAACAAACTCACTAAATATTTTCGACTGAAAGGCATTACCGTGAGGCACGAGCATCGTTGAAACACTATACGCTTTACACTGTTTTCCTATGGTGACACTGCCGCAATTTTTTAAAATAACGTCTACTGGTTTATTTTGATTAATACATGAAATGGTTAATGATTCAGGGCAAGGCACTGCAAACAGCCAAGTATTAGTTGTAAGTAACTGAATAAAGATACCTCTATTAGAATTTAATATATGTTTTTCGCATACTTCTGGAATTTTATTTGTTACTTGAAGTAACTTCATTTCACAGTTTTCCACTAAATGAGCCAATGAAACTGGTTTTTGTTGCTGACAGATCATTTTATCATCCGTTATTTTTATAAATTTATTATATTCGAGATCAGAGAAAGTTATGAACTGCTGTTTTGTTTCGTCTATTGCAATGTATGGTTGAATAATTGAAGTAGGTAAATTAGGGGTATGGCCAAATAAAAGTTCAAAAGGTGAAAAGTGGGTTGCAGTATGCGGAGTTGTATTATAAGTAAATGTTGCAAATGGAATCCAGCTATCCCAGTCTTCCTGACTATCTTTGATAAAATGTCTTAAATACTCCTCTAAGACTCTATGAGAACGTTCTAAAGCTCCGTTGGATTCTGGATGATAACTAGTAGTTTGAACCTTTTTTATTTTTAAAAGTTTGCAAGTATTTTTAAAGATTTCACTTAAAAAATTTAAACCTTGATCGGTAATTAGAGTTTCAGGTAGTTCATATAGACAAATTATTTTCGTTACGAAGTAATAAGCTACTGTTGAGGCTTCTGGATTTTTTATAGGGACATTAATATTATACTTTGTCAGGTCATCTTGGAAGGTAAGAATATATTTGTTACCTGCTTCCGTTTCAGGTAAGGGACCAACAATATCGAGAAAACATCTTTCAAAAGGTTTAGTCGCGGTTGAAGTTATGACCATTGGCATTTTTGTTTTTCGCGATAATGTTTTTTGACAAGATTCACATTTTTTTATAAATCTTTTTACGTCTTTTTTCATGCCTCTCCAGGTATAAAATTGGGATAATTTTTTATGTGTACGGGCAATTCCTTGATGACCGCCTAAAGGAGAGTTGTGGAATTCTTCTAATAAGGTTTCCTTTTCAGATTCAGAGGGTTTTATTAAATTATTATTGTAAACTGTTATATCTACATTAGAGTTTTTAAAAATATATCTTATCATGGGATAAATAATTTCCCATTTTACTAACGGGTTGTAATGATATTTAATAAATGACAATTTAAGTTTTTTGTTACTTACAAGATTTTTTAACTTTAGTAGACAAGACCATATATTTTCATAATTTGTGTCATTTAACATATTTTCATTATCATTGAGTAAAAATATATTACAGTCGTTGTTTTGGTACTGAGAGACGGAAGGTATTTTTAAATCGTTTTGAACGTTGTATGATGCAAGAAATTGTTTAATCTGATTATTTTGTTCCAAAATATTAAATTGCTCTTTGTTAAAAAATTTGGGAAAAAATAATATTATAGGATCTGAATTATTTATCTGAAATAAATTAGCGTTGTTTTCTTTTAATTTTGTGTTAATAACAATATGTGTTTGCAGATAATTTAAAATTTTTTGATAATCTGTTATCATGTCAGCGTTTACCGTTTTAAGCATTCTACTTAAGGCATCAGCATTTGTATTTAACTTTCCGGCCTTATAAATAATTTCGAAATTGTATTCTTCCAATTTTAACCTAAATCTTGTAAGACGCGACCCAGGGTCTTTTATGTTAAATACATAAAGTAAAGGTTTATGATCCGTAACTATCTTAAAATTTGTTCCAAAAACATATGGTCCAAAATGTCTAACTGCCCAAACAATTGCCGCTAATTCTTTCTCTGTCGTTGAGTAGTTTTGTTCGGCTTTATTAAGAGTTCTACTAGCATAAGCTATAGGTCGATCATTATTAACTTTTCCTTGTGATAAAATTGCACCAATCGCATAATTACTTGCGTCGGTAGTTATAATGAATTCTTTTGAAAAATCTGGGTACTGTAGTACAGGAGGAGAAGTAATGTTATTTTTAAGCGTTTGAAATGAAATATCACAAGCATGGTCCCATTTAAATTTCGTATCTTTCTTGAGCAATTTGGTAAGAGGTTTTGAAATTTTCGCAAAATCCTTTATAAATTTTCGATAATATCCGACAAGCCCTAAAAATGATTTTACCTCTTTTTGATTTACTGGTTGAGGAAACTGTAAAACACATTCTACTTTTGAAGGATCAGGTTTGATGCCATAATCTGTTATAATGTGACCTAGATACAAACATTCTTTTCTTAAAAATTCACATTTTAATGGTTGAAGCTTTAAATTATGCTCCCGAAACCGTTCAAATACCTCAATTAACCTTTCATTATGTTCTTTTAAATTATTAGCATAAATTACATCATCTAAATAAATAAAACATTTTATGCCACTAAGACCGCTTAAGACCGCATTCATTAACCTCTGAAAGGTTGCCGGAGCTCCTTTTAGGCCAAAAGGCATTGTATTGTAAACAAAATGCCCCGTAGAAGTACTAAAAGCTGTCTTATTTTTATCATTTTCGTCCATTTGAACCTGATGAAATCCATTGGCTAAATCTAAAGTTGTAAAATAATGCGATTTTCCTAATTGGTCTAAAATATCTGTAATATTAGGTAATGGAAATGCATCCCCTGCAGTTATTTCATTAATTTTTCTAAAATCTACGACCACGCGAAATTTAGGTAAACCTGATGAATCAGTTTTTTTAGGAACTGCTAATAAGGGACTATTCCAAGGACTGTAAGACGGAGAAATTATTCCATCCTTTAACATTGCATCGGTTTGTTCTTTTATAACCTCCCGATGTTGAAAAGGTAATCTATAGGGTTTAATATTAATAGGTCCCTTAGTAGGGTCTGTAGAAATTTTATGTTTTATTGTGTTTGTACAAGAGAGTTTATCACCTTCTAAATCAAAAATATCGATAAAATGTTCACAAATTTCTAGAAGTGAGTTAGTTTCCTCGACATTTAATCCTTCTAAGTTGAGAGAATGTTTCAATTTTTCTAAACGTTCAAAGTAATTTATATTCGTGTTATTTTCAATATTATTATTATTATTATGACTAAGCTCTATAACGTCAAATTCACCTTTAGTGATAGGTTGTACGTTAACTCTGGGTAACGCAATTGTTAAGGGTTCATTAGATATATTTAAAATACTAATTAAACATTTATGATTATGTACTTTGGTCAAAGAAGAACCTATATAGAGATTTTCAGCAAGTTGTTTCGATTTTACGATACCTTCAGTACCTGAAACGTTGGCCAAAGCATAAGTTATCATTTCACATCTTGGGGGTATAGTCGTTAAAGTCTCTGAAGGCAAAATCTTAAAGCAATTGTCCTCAAAATAAACAGTTTCTTCTTCATAATTAATTTTAGTTTTATATTTTTGCAAAAAATCGCTGCCTAAAATTCCGTCATTTTTTATAGGAATGCTATCTGGTATAATATGAAAAGGATGAATTAATATTTTATTATCTTTTAATTGGATTGTTACATTATATAGACCTTTCGTAAAAACCGGTTCTTTACTTATACCTTTTAGTTCAATAATACAGTTTTGATCTAGCTTTGAATAGTCTTGTAAAATCGACTCCTTTAATAAACAAACATCAGCCCCTGTATCTAACAAAATTTGCAATTCTGACTTTTTAGTGCCCAATGAAGTTATTTCAATTATATCTAACTGTTTACAATTATTAGAGAATAATACTGACTTAGGAGACATATTATTTGAATTATTACGAGTTGGTTTGATTTTAATATGTTCTAGTGGATTCTTATTATTTGAACAGCTACTGTTTATACTGATTGAACTTTTTACGAAGCGCTTGGCGGGCTGTTCACAACCAAGGCTTCGTTGTCGTTTCCCGAAAATTCTTGGACAGATGTATTTGGTTGTGGAGGAGAAATACTAAGATTGTGTTGGAGGCTACTGGGGGGTAGAACGTTTGTATTTGATGAGAATTATTGACAGGTTCATTATTATAGTTAGGGCGGTATCGTCGCTGTTGTTGAGGTATCTCTGAAAGCATTTGAGGTCTGTTTGAACTACGGGGATTGGTATAATTTTGACGATAATTGTTCCCATTATAATTATTGTTAAAATTTCGTGAATTTGTATTTTGATTGTAATTATGATTATCGTTTCCCCTGTAAGAAAAATTACTTCTAGCATTAATAGGTTGTTCCCCGTTATAATTTTGCCCATTTGAAGAATTTGCGTTAAAATGTTGTTGTGGACTGAAGCTTTGATAATTAGGATTATTGAAATTATTTCTTCCCATATTTTGTTCATATTGTATAAGTTGCCTACATTGAGAAGTTATATGATTATTTTTATGACAGAACATACACAAAAGTTTAGGATTTTGGTTATTAAAATTTCTATTTCCCTGACCCACAAAACCTACATTTTTAAAATTTGAATTTTTTGCTCTAACGTTGTTTTCGAGTTCCATTTCGATTGCTAATGATAATGCCCTGTCTAAATCTGTTGTGTTTTCAGCAATTACTCGAATTTGTATTTTTTCATCATTTAGCCCTTGTCTAAACGTGTTTACTAAAATTGACTCTAAATTTTCTATTAATACCTTAGCAGAATTATGTTCATAATTTAAATGACAAGTTTCTTTATATTTATTATGCAGGTATCTTAATCTATCTCCATATTCTGTAACGGTTTCCCTAAAGTTTTGTTTTATATTCATTATTTGAGTTAAAAAATGAGAAGGCGGTCTTTTATCCGTAAACTGTTCTAAAAGAAAATCTCTAATTTCGTCCCAATTTAAAAATTCTTTATATTGTGTCACCTCTTGAGCTTTACCTTCTAATTTAGTACCAAAAATTAATTTAGCTAATTTATTTTTTTCATTTTCTTTCACAATATGCATTACTGCGTCACAGTTTTTTAGAAAAAATTGAAGAGAATTTCCATCGCCGTAGCCGTCAAATGAATTTATTAAATTTAATACATCAATTGCATCTTTTCCTTCAGCCATTTTTTTGTTTGTTAAAATTATAAAGATTAAATACTAATAAAAATTTTGGGTAAAAATTTAAATATAGATAAGTTATACGGTCGATTATTCAATTACTTTTTCAACACACAACGTATTTGCAGTACCTTTCACAAAATAAATATATCTATATAATTTCAAAAATGCATAACATATAAAAAAAAACAAATAGGTCACCACAACAGGAAAATAAAAGAAAAAACTTACAGCTTCATCTTTAGTTAGCTGGAACGTAAGGCGAATTTCCTTGTTTTCTTTCTTCTTCTCGAAACTTGTTGCGTACTGGGCGCTCCTCCAAGTCTGTTGAAACTTCCTGTCTTTGGTATACCGATGTGGTTTAACTGGTGTGATTCCTGCTGCGTTCTAGGCGCTCCTTCAGAAAACACGGGGTAGTATATCCAGATCCGTTTTAATATTTTTATTACTCGCCGAATGCCACCACTGTTATGATTTAATATTTTTATTACTCGCCGAATGCCACCACTGTTATGATTTAATAATTTTAGTATTTTGTATTAGCACTGGTAGTAAATGTAAACACTTCAACTTGTTTCAAATCTCTCTATTATCTTCTGTACAAGAGGGACACTTCTTACTTCTAACAAATCTTTACTCTTACTGTGTCTACTGACAATATAGTACTGACATAATGACTGACCTGCTCTATACTGACTACCTAGAACTTATTTTTATATGAATTCCCTAATTTGAAATGCAGTGGCGTATCTGTAAAATTGATTAAAAAAGGTGTCTATAAAAGTGATTTGGGGAGTATTTGCTACGCCACTGCTTACTGTACTACAATGGTTTCTTTTAATGTTTTTATAGCTGAACCTTCCCAAGCTTTATCGACATAGTGTAAATGAGTTTATGATAGGTTTTTTCGGGTATAATAATATTTGGGGCGGAAGAACGTGCATAAAATAGAATTTGAAGTAGAATTTAAAATACATATTGTTTACTTAGAATTTCCCTTGCAATAAACGACCATTAAAGCAGCTTTTGTCGGAAGGTTCCGCCGAAATATAATGTATGTCTAAATATTGCATTTACGTGTCAAACTATCTCTAGACTAATGAATATATAATACTTAAGACTATTCACAAATAAAATGACTATTAAATAATGGGGTCACAACAATCTCTCTAAACTGATTTTTAAACCATTTCTACATCTTTCAAAAAAATATCTGCCAAAATTCTCTGTATCAGAAAAAAAATTTCGATTTCAATGATTCAATTTAAATAGTCTGGAAATGCTCTAACCAATTATGTATATAACTGTGTCTATTTTTAGTCATCATTTTTATCTAACTTGTGATCTTCGCTTTTGATATTACGTATCTTTAAAAAATAAGACAATTAGGTCCTAATGTTACTAGGCTCAAATACAAACCGTGCAAGCACGGATTTAAAACTGAAATTGAAAAAAGCAAATTCAAATATAATAAGTTAAGGGTTTGACTATTTTTGAAAAAAGTTTCACATTTTATATTATCAGGGTATTTGATAGGGCGGTAGGAAGAATTTTGATATATTCGGATTTTAAATTTCATTTCCGGTTTAAACGGAAACGACAAACGAAATTGCATATATAACGTTAGCCGCACAATTTGATAGATCTCTTTCTCCTGATTTCAAAAATATGTGACATACATTTTTTACAGTTTCTGATTATTACCATATAGTTTACTATTCCAATAGTAGTAGGCTGTAGTCATATTTAAACTCGAAAATGTTAGAAGATAAATATACAAATTTATATATTTTTTAAATCAGGAAATGTATCTGTATTCAAATTTCGTAGCTGCCTGCTATTCCATGAGCATGAACACACATACAGATACACTTTTTTACATTAACCGAAAAAAAAGACGTAACTAGGAGCTAACCAAAAACGCAGTCCCATATTTAAAACACAATTATATACAAAATTGTGGGTTTTAATAAAAAAAAACTAAAAAAAAATCGCACGTTGGAAGAGCAATCTAGGACCTTTACAATGCAATAAAAGTTTTCACCATGCTCCGGTTCGGCCGACCGCTTCGAACCGCAAGAATTCACGATGCAGGTAATGACGTCACCGGCTTAATGGTTTGATGACTGGTCTGTCAAATTGCTAACCATGTCGGGGATAAGTTCCCGATCACGGTTCCAGAAACAAACAAAATATGGCGGTTTGTTTACAAATTAAAAACAGCGAAATTATTTATTTTTATCGTTAAATATATGATTTTATAGTCTTCTAGTGTTGTTTCTGGTTCCGATCGTGCGCAACTTTTATGTCATGTGGATTTGCATCCGCATAAACATGTTTGATTTGCAAATGGGTGGAAAATTTTTCTGCTAAAATATGGATGGCGGATTCTTTTGTTTTGAATAAATTGGCAAAATGAGAGGCGCATGGGAGGATTAATCGGTAAAAGTTACTGAACTTTTTAAACATGATACGGATATAATAATTGTTCTTTTATATATATCGTGTACGCTAGTTTTAAGCGACAGACACTGAAACTTGGATCTTCTTCAATCAATTCCTAAACTTCCTCTTCATTTTTGATAGTTCGAGTCACTCTATCTTCCAATTTTTTGTTAAAGTTGTTCGTTTCGCGAAGTAGACGTGCAATATTGCCAAATGTTTGGTGATTCGGCACCTGACGATTAGGATATCTCTCCATGTATACTCCTTAACACCTAACGCCTGGTTTCTTGGCAAAACCCTTATACCAAGAACATGTCAATCAACTTTCTCGGAGTTAGTATTGTTTTGCATGTGTAGTGGGAAATAGAGCTTTGAAATTAAAAATAATAGTCTAATTTCTTTAAATAGACACCATTTGTTAACGTATCTCAAATTATTGCAACGAAAACTGGTGCAATGATTTATAATAATAATTATTAATGTGGACAAATAATTGAATCTTTTTTGGCAAAACCAGTTATTCAAGTAAAATTTTTCAAGAAATGAAAAAGCTTCTAAAAGCATCTAGTTACCCGAAAAAAATATTTTATTTACAATAAAGTTGATGACATAAAAAATCACAATGTTTTTAGATAGGTCGTTACTTATTATACCCGACCACTATACCATTAGAAAGCGTCCTTTTATAGTGTTAAACTATGTTCGCCAAATAATCGTTAAAACCAAGTACTTAGCACGTTTCCAAGAAATTTTAGAAAACCACCTTTGACGCCTCTTGCAGGTTAAACCTAACAATTTCAGATATAACTAAGTTGGCTTACATCAGCCTACTTTGACGTCAATATAGCAATTGGAAGCCCAAAATTTTTCAATTTTTGTCTCGCGTATTACAAACAAAATTCCAGTTTACTGCTGAATGTTCAAGAATTTGTTATTGCCACATAAACTGATTAATGGTGTTACAGACTGTGCAGCACTGCTTGCTAAAATCTCTCTGAACCCCACTCAGATCAAGAAACAGTGAATTGTTTCATGTCGGTCTTCACTCACAAAATTACAGCATGGATGGCTCACTAACTCGTATGTATAGGCTGTTAAATCAATACAACTTTCATTAATTTCTGAATTTTGGAACCTTCAATCAAACGCACTATTAGGTCTAAATTCTACCTTCAGCCTAGGTGTACAACCGTAATGTGTAGTCTTATAGTATTTAAATATAGGTTTGCACATATGCCTCTTACTGGATAATCAATTTATATAAATCCGTACATAAATAATTTTACTCTACTGCCTGTTACTGCTTCTTGCTACTCGTTTATTGCAGCTACTGCCGAGTACTGCCAAAGTATACCGGAATATTTTATTTGGTAAAATTTGGTACTTCTTAGCAATATATCTTACTGTCTGACACCGTTTTACTACGGCTATCAGTTTGTACACCTACGGCAAGAAGTGAAACACCTCTTGGGTAAACGTATTAATGAAGTGAGGAACGCTGCAATTTTCCTGACCTTTGTATAATAAATAATGTTATATATCTAATTTTGTCCGTTAATTTGTGCGCTAGTTATATATTTAATTGTTTTGTAATCATGTTAAAAAAAGTGTAAATGAACGTAATACGAAAAATGTTGCTTTACTCTGTCCGTATCAAACTCCAAAGAGTTCGAATTATCTAATATTTTTCGCTAGCGAAAATTTAGTAATACTCCATTTAATCTCTCAGTTGTCTGTTTCGTGTTATTTTGTTATTCTGAATACAGAAGGCAAGGAAAATTGAGCACTTTCTTGATATAATTGTATGGCTAGAGGACAGTATAACTCTCAAAATTGGACGGTGCCCAATCCTCTCTTTGGGGGGTGGGTAGGCTTTTGAAATCGACTCCAAATGATTAGACAAGACTGATTTCCAACTTCAGTTGGACCATTTATACAATCATTTAAATGGAATATTAAGACATTTTTTTGTTTATACAATAATGACACAGAATTCGATTTTCTTCTAGCGCTTGCGTTGAAAAACAGCCTTCCGTAATCGAAAATTTGGTTATACCAAAGATCGATTATATTTTGCATAGACGGTCCATCAGATACACAGTAAATTCACCACTTTTAATCGTTCATGTGGCCATTTAATTGAATTATTAGCCCGCGCGCAACAATATTAGTCGCGGAGTTGACGAGAGCACAAGGTAGACATATTTATTTGGAAATATATGTATGAGTAATGGGCGTAATTCAATTGTGCCGAGCTACGCGGAAAACTAAAGATTCCTTCTATAAGTTGAGATTCATTTAAGAGGTGTTTTA